>JAQIVZ010000613.1:0-57029 GCA_034700945.1 Arrhopalites spinosus | reverse complement strand
TACCTATACATAATATCCAATTTTTAATTGATAATTATTTTTTAAAATTTTAATTTGAGCATAAATTAAGTACTTTAGTACTTAAGTACGTGAAACTGAATGATTTAATTTCTTTTTTATTAGTATGATATAATGAATGTATAATTAATCTAATTTCTGAGTCAACTAAAGGAAAATTTAATTAAACACCCAGTCGTGATTTAAAATTATAAAATAAAAACTAATTCAATTTATTTCTAAATTGACAATTTCAAATTAAATTGACAATTAAAGTCAACTCTCAGATATTTTTTGACATTGTCAACTATTTCTGGCTTGGGCTACACAGCTGAAAATGCATAATATGTATAAACAGAAATCACTCGCCATGAATAAAATTTCAGGGAAATTAGTATTCTGCAGCTGCGACTCTGACTCTAGGAAGAGGTAAAATGTATGAATAATCAACTTAATTAAATTATACCTCCATAAATAAATAATTAACAACTCATCCATTTGATCCCTCAACCAATAGAACCATGCAACGCCACATAATGTACGTACGTACTAATAAATAGTTCCTCTCTAGTACATCAATCACGTGTCTCCATCTACTCACAAAATCATTCAATCGTCAATATTTTCTTGTTTTTTAGAATCGCCATCATAGCCTACGTCATGTGGACTGTCTTTAGCTTTGGTGGGAAGGACGACCATTTCGTGGGTTTCTAACAATAAACTTTATTTTGATTAACTAACAACTAAATACTATTCCAAAATTTGACTCGTGTAGACTAATGAGGATGACACTCTTACAACGAATTCAAATACAAATCATGGGATAAAACTAATGGCGGGAATTTCAGAAAAGCGCGAGAGCTCGAGCTCTCTCTGGTGGCTTCCATCTTTGGGTTTGCCACAATATTTTGTTCGAAATCAACGATTTCTTAGAAAATTAACCAGAAAATTACATCGACCCAATTTAAGACCACTTAGAGGACTCAGAAGAATGTGAACAAGTTTTAATAATTAGTTATTTAAATTAGATTAATAATCCAAAATATTTGAATCAAAAAATGTCATTTTTATTAAAACAATAATAATTAGCGGTCAACTCAACTTGATACAAAAGTTCCGCAAGATTTGAAAAAAATTAAATATTTTCGACTTTTTTTAATATAAATATTTAAACTAGGTATTCCATCTGATCCTAGTAAAAATACCTGCTGCATTAATGTGTATATTATTGTTCGGGTTTCACATTTTGTTTGATTAAAATGACTTGCCAAGTGACGTCACGCTTCATAGAGTGCACCTCCTCTCCCACCCCAATATATTTAACATTGCCATCAACCCACAATGGACGCTTGTCACAACATTGTAAAGTAAAATATTATCAACTATTTTAACTAAACCATTAAATCAATTTTAGTTACATTTACAGGCTATTTAAAACCCGCAAAATATTTTGTGTAAATTCCTTTTTTGACATTCCAAAGGAAGTCGAGATTTTTAATTGAATTGAAAATTCCACAGTCATAAAAATGAATAAAAAAAAGTATGGAAAATAGACAATAATAGAAATGGAGTAATTTGATTAAAAAAATTTAGTCAGCGCGTGGCATTCCACCCAAGTTACCCATTGTTTTTTTACACATAAAAATATATTTTTAGTCTGTAAATGAAGAGATAAATGGGAGTTAAATCCTATTTAAAGGTGGGTTCCTCCATAAATTATACAAATTCCTTTTCAAAATTTGAACCACCATGAAGATTTTTCTCCTCATTTGTCTCTTCGCCACCTGTCTCAGTTTTGTTAAGTCCGGGCCATTTTGGTTTGGTGTAAGTTTTTAAAAATGTAAATTTTATGATTTTATTAATTTTTATCTTGCCTCTTAATCTCAATTAAACAAGTATTGTGATTAAATGTATCTTGTCTTTGGTCTCAGGAAGAGGATCTAAACCGGGTAAATATAAATCAGAGGATTTAGAGTTCATTTAAATCTAATGCTAGTTTTATAAAGATGAAATTAAATCATTTTTAAGTCAAGTTGAAAATTGTTCAATAATTAAAATTATCATCTTTGGTATTTTTAATGTGTGTGATATTTAAATTTATGCCTTTTGTTTCTAGTTTTTAACAAAGGGAGAATAAGAGAAAATATATTTTGTATTTTTAATTAAAGTTAATGGCTCATGCATTTAAAATTTTAGCACCAGCACCACAATATAGACATCCAAAGCACCATTAATGGCTTATCCAATTCATTTCCGGCCTACTGCCGTTTGTGGCTCAGTTTGAGCCAGAAGTGGCCTATGACGTCAGCGGATGATTTTTCAAGTCAAAATTGGCTGAAATTTATTTTTATTTAATTGGAATGAATTTGATTTAAAAATTTGTAATTTGGACAAACTGAATAATTAAAGTACAATTATTTTGAACTTACTATTAACCATAGTCATGTCATCATGTGCATTCAAAATTTTAGTTTCAAAATTTAATTTTAAATACTATTTCTCCCATTTTGAATAAATTGAGAACGTTAATTGTATTAATTAATTATTTTACAACTCACACATCTTGAACACTTTTTGTGGAACAATGAGTTATCTGTTTTTGGTCCCTTTTGAAAAATGAATAATTATCAATCATAAAATTATTTAATTACTTGGCGGTAACATTTTACTTATTTTCCATATAGGTAGGTTGAATAAACGTCGCTCCTTTGCAAAAATAAAAAACTGGGGGACTTTCCAAAAATTGGAACCACACAAATGCAATTACGTTTACTGTTTTTTTGAAACAATAATTATGGTTAATGGGAAAAATATAAATTGGAGGATAAAAAATAAGGGACCGCGGATAATTGTACAGCAGTTTTTGAATCGCAAATCACGGATAAATAAATTACTGCGGCTCACTAAAACCAATGCCCAGCCATGCCCGCCATATGCCCGGGCATCACAAATCGCAATCGCAAATCACGGATAAATAAATTACTGCGAACAAAATGCAACCACCGCGGATATATTATATTTATAGATATTCATGAAATGGTTTTAAGTACAAAAAAATTTTACATAAATCTCGTTACCTATTTAATCAACAATATATGCTACAGCCACAGCTAACAATTTTAGCATGCCATTTTATTGGTTAAGCTCCCAGTGAACACACTACGTAATTTTGATCTTTCGTTATCAAATGGAGATATATCAAAGACAGCGTTTTGGCGTAATTCACAAAGTTGTTCAGCATAAAATTTTGCGTGGAATAATATGTTTTTCAAAATTTCAAAGTCACCTTGAAATGAGGCTATGGAGATTTTAGAATTTTTGACTTTTGGTGACCCCTAGAAAGGAAACAAAATTTTATCTGCAGCTAGGACCAATTTTTTCGTAATCAGGACCCCAAAATTGACCAACCCAGCAAGTTTCAGCCTGCAATCGTTGAACATCGAAATATGTTACCGTGTAAGATCACAGAGCTCTTACATCAGATTTTGCATGTACAAATTAAATTGGCAAAAAATTTAATTCTAGTAAACAGACGGTCTTGCTTTTATTAATTTAGTTAAAATTAATAAAAAAAGGAACATTTTTATGAGAGTATTGTGTAGCATGGAACATTTTGTCAAAAAAAAACTTCAAATGACTTGGTCATTATTTTTTAACATGATTATACATGTAAATAAAAATAATATTTTGCACACTCCTTTCACGCAAAAAAAATTATTTGCCACTGGGTGGAAGAACATTATTTTTAAATCGTCCCATGTAATTCCCTGGTGGATAAAATAATACCACGACGGCTGTCTTCCCTGTAAATTTTTTTTATAAAAAAATACAATTTTCAAAAAAAAGTACGCTAAAAAGACGACAAAACTTTTTTGCAAATTAATTAAATTAAATTGTACTGTACCTTGAACAGTGGCCACACCAACCCCAATTTTTTGACTGCCACGCCATATCAGCTAAAATAAAATAAAAATAATAATTAATGCAAATTATTTGCATTTTGCATTCTATTTTTCAAAGTTGTTGACAAAATTGAAAAATATTAAATTAAATAGGAATTTTGACAATAATTTCGTTGGTCAAAAATTTGGCCCACCTGTGTAAAATGACCCGCCCCACCGCCCAAACCAAAAGAATTTTTATTGTAATCGGTATAAAACCGATTTTCAGAATACCACGAGTCAATTGCCCGTCTCGTGGCATCGTCAGCTCTCACCGAATTTTTACGTGATCCGTAAACCATGTACAAATTCTCACCAGCTCCACTCCTACAATTTAATTTAATTACAATTTATTCCTCAACTCTAAAATTTTAAATTGAAAAAAATAAATTAACCAAAAAAAAAAATCTTACGTTTGTTGACATGAATGATTAATGACGCCCATAGTGGCATAATAATTAGCACAAAATTGAGCTCTTTGTACCAACTAAAGACAGAATAAATCAACAAATTAAAATTATTTTGCAAACTTTAATTACAATTAATTAATGGTATCAATATCTCTCTTACCCCTGAATCCAAAGACATGCCTTGTGTTTGATGTTTTCGTCTGTAACTATTAATTAATTGCAATCCAGTGAATTCATAATCTGCAAATTAATTAAACAACAATTTTGCAAATTAAAAATTCGCACAATGACATGTCTACATTTTTTATGTCAATCTCAAAAAAAGCTTAGAAAATTGAAATTTACCCGGGAATCGAGATGAAATTTGATTAAAAGATTGAAAATTATTATTAAAAGATGGACTCTGTCTATTGCCATTTTTATTATAATTATTATTATTAACAGCTGGTCGATTATAATAATTGTTGTAATTTTGACGATTGACAAAACTTTTCCCAGTACTCCAATGAGTCCTTTGTTGTTGTTGTTGCCATTGTCTTGGTTGTTGTCTTTGAAAATTCTGTTGATAATTATTACGATTATAATTATAATTATAATTATTGGTGCTACTAAGACTAACAAGTCCTAGAATCACAAGAGTAGAAATTAGTGCAAAAGTGATGGCCTTCATTTTTAATTAATTCCAAAAATTCAACCAAACAAATTTCGGACGTCCGGACTGGAGTGGAGGTGGTGGTCAAGTGAAAGAAAATGGAGTCAAATTTTCTCTATTTCTTAATCCTTGCAAAAAAAATATTTTGCAAATTGAGTAGGAGTAGTAAAAAAAGAAGGAGAGGGTGTATAAAATAAAAATAAATTTAATTTAATTAAATTGTTGACCTTGCTCAAAAAAAATATTTTAAAACTTAAATAGAAATTATATTTCACCAAAAAAAATTATATTAAAAAGTAAGAGTTAACTTAAAGCAAGTTATGCAAATTTTACTAGTGGAGCGGGTGGACTTATAAAATATTTGCGAGTTAAATTTTTTTTGCACATATAAAATCAAGAGAGAGAGAGACAAATTTATTGTACAAGTGAAATATCATTTTCCAAAAAAAAAATTTAATCCATTCAATTTTTCGCAACTTGCTAGACCACTTGTCGCCAATTTTGCGACAAACGGCCAACGATTTTTTTTTTTTGCAAAAAAAGAAGATTTTGCTCATTGATTACCTAGACTGGCAGGGTTAGGGTGCAGGGATTAATTATGCAAAAAAAAATATTTAATTTTCTACTCCACTGGATCTCAGAGACCAGTTGCCGCCATTCTTTTTTTGCATGTGCAAAAATGTGACAATGACATAATTTGAAAGTTAAATCAAGTTTTTCACATTTGCAAAAAAAATATCATTTCTCACAAGTCCAAGTAGAATCTCCAGAAGCTCTGGAACGACAAAAAAAAGTTAATGGACAAGTTAATTGTAGTTGGATGAAAGAGATTTAATTGGAAAATCTTGTCACAAGATTCACAATGTTGTGTAAAATGAGAATTTTCATGTGGACGGAAACGAGTTTTTTTGTGCCATGTGCAAAATATTCCACTTTTTTTTTGCAAAAAAAATATACATGTTGTAGGTTAAGGTGATAGACTTCCAGTTTGTCACATAATTTGACTTAATCTTTTTTAAAATTTAACTAAATGATGTCCACTGTCAATTTTAACCCTTTCTTAGTTTATTTTAATTGAGCAGGATTGAGATGTGAAATTTTTAGTTAGAAGACGAAGGGGAAGAAAAAAAACTGTTTTTTTTCTGTTGGCCAAGAAATTTATTGTGTACACCTGCAAAATGGACAGAAATGAAAATTTATTTGGGGTCTTAAATTTAATTTTGTTGATTCTAATCAAACTTCATTTAATTAGACGTCATTTAATTTTAACACTCCCTTTTTACAAAAATGTTAAATGAACACCAGGTGAAATTTAATTAAATAACCAAAAACTTTTACAAAAAAAAAATATTTTATTTTATTTCCACCCCCAAGAATATTCAACTGAATTTAAGTCTAAAGCGTCAAGTTAATTCAAATAAAATTAAATTATTAACAGAACATAATAATAATATTAAATTACAATCATTTTAAATAATAATAATAATTAAAATTTTAATCATTTTGATTTTTTGTTGTCTATTGTAACGTCAAAAGTCTAACATTGTCTTTTTTGTCATTGTCAGAAATTTTTAAAAATTGGCACATTTTAGAACCTTAACATAAAATTTGAAACCGTCTCGTCAGTTTTTTTTGTCAATTTTTTTATCTGTACA
Source organism: Arrhopalites spinosus (assembly GCA_034700945.1). NCBI lineage: Eukaryota > Metazoa > Arthropoda > Collembola > Symphypleona > Arrhopalitidae > Arrhopalites > Arrhopalites spinosus. Next base: position 50,374 of record JAQIVZ010000613.1, on the reverse strand, counting down.
AAAATAAATTCAAAAATTAAATAAATAAATTCAAAATTGAATAAAATTAAAAATTATTACCTTTAATTGTTTAATTCCATTTCTTATTCGACTTGGCAGATTTAGCATAGTCTTCCAAAACTTGCTCAATTCCCGCCCAAACTTTTTCAGTCACCGCCATTAAATTTGATGAGCCCATTTTCCCATGCCAAGATGAACTTCGACCCCACCCATACCCCGCTGAGACATTAGCAGAAGCTTCGCCCCAAAAGTAGTAGTACATCAAAGAGAGAAAAAGACAGAAAATGACCATGTAAGTCCCGGTACTAAAATCAAAGGCGAATCCCGCTTGACTTCCATGATAATGCGGGTAGGAATTATAGTGGTAGGGTTGCGGGTATCCCCGGGTAGTTTGGTTGTCTTCTTTGGGTGCTTCTACACTCAACCCATTGGCAGTGGCACTGGCAGCCCAGGCAAAGGTGACCACAATGACGAGGATGAGGCACAAATATTTTGACATTTTGAGTTTAATTTCAAAATTTCGAATTCTTTGTGGGAAATTAATTATTTTGGTTTTTAGAGATGAAGTTTTCAACTGATGCAAATTCCATGCTGAACATTGGCTTTTATATGAAGTTTCATGCCCGAATTAATTTAATTTTTTTGTAATTAAATATTAATTTGTTAACTTGATGCCATTTTTTGTGGGTGACCTTGTAAACAAAATTAAAAAATTGCATTTAGTTTAAAAAAAAATAGAGCACAAGGTGAAATAATTAAAAACCATGCGAGTAATTTCCGTATTTTGCACATAAAGCTAAATTCGCATAAAATCTGTTGTTGGTTTATGACTTGAAACGGTGTACAGAAGGATGGAATTTTATTAGCATGTTTCATATTTTTAATTATTTAAATAAAAAAATTGAACTTGTTAAATAATTTAATTTTTGTGTACAAATTCAGGTCAATGAACTCAAAATGAAGCATTTTTGCATTTCCGTCATTTTAGACCTAAAATGGAAGAAAGATTGAGCCCAAAAAAATATTTTGAACTCAATTAATTTTTTTGACATTATAAAAAAATAGTAATTTTACATGCAAGTAATTTTTCAGATTTCTTAAAAAATTTGTCAAGTTAATTTTCCCCAACTAAAAATGTGCCTATTTCATTCCAAATCGAAATTAATTGACCATATTAAAAAACAACAATGCACAACAATTTATTTATGTGTAAAAAACATCAAATAATTTTATCCCAATTCCATTTGTGTTTAAAATGAAATAATTGCATAGTTTATTATTAAAAAAACAAATAAAATGTCATTGTAAGATAGGCAGTGTTAATAAATCCTCCATTTTGGCCTTTCCCTCCTGTAAATGTTTAGGGGTGTGATAAAGTACATACCGACATACCGGTATGTCGGTATGTCTCACCACACAAAAGATAAAGCTTGCCCCTGCCTTTCACCTTAGAAAATCTTTGAAATGTTCTGACTCACCTTAGAAACATTCATTTTTAATTTTTTTTGATATTTTGAAATTATGAAGCGTCATAAAATACGATTAAATATTGCAGAAAATTTTAATTGCATAGACAACTATAACGTACCATTAATCTGAATTTATTTTTAACTTGCGGAATTCATAGCTAATATTTTAAGGTATGAGACATAAACATTTAATGCTTTTTGTAATTTTGAGAATATGATGGGAATCAAATCTCAAAGTCCTTTTTATTTAAATAAATAATACTTGCACAACATTAGCCATTAAGTATCTTACAAGTCTACACTCAAATCTCAAAAAAAATTAATGTGTACTTTTTACGCAAATATTGGCAAAGAATGAGAAGTCATACACCACACGACAAAAATTTTGTTGTGAAAAAAATGAGTCCGGTATGTCGGTATGTACTCTATCACACCCCAAATGTTTAACCTTGGGCAGTCCTTTCGGAGTCAAGCGTACCCCCCAGGATTCAAAAAAAGGAGCCAAATTTTGTTTGACGACCAAAGAGAAAGTGACAATCCAAAGGTCAGTTCTATCCTCTGTAGTGTGGGGTAGATCAGCTGTAGTGTATTGGGAATACTGTTTGAAAACAGATTTGAATGAGTCCCATCCATGAACAAGTCGGAGTTGATAATAAGTCCCCAGTGACAGCCAAGGGTCCTCTCTCCATTTCTTATACTCTCTCCCATCTTTTAGATGCTGTTCAATACTTTGTTTTAAATTTTGTCAACCAAAATAAAACGAAGAAACCATTCAAAATTACGTTTTTCTTCGTTTTATTTTGGTCACTGACCTCTAGCTCTGGTCAGGGTCAATATTTCGGCAAATGGAGTAGATATTCGGAAAGCCCGTTAAATTTGGTAGAAATGATACGCTGACATGAAAAAAAGGAAGTTGAGAGCATGAAGATTGAATTGGAAGGGGTCATCTCCATGCTTTCTGTATATCTGATAGACTACTATAGGGAAATAGGGAGCCCTTATATGACCAGAAATTTCATCCAAGTTTTTTCACCCAAGTCAATTTTACAAGTTACAAGTCCTTTGAAATTGGCCCCAGGATGGACTGAAATATCTTCATTTTTAAGGATAAGAGAAACATAATGGAAAAATTTAAGTCGGCCATCATTCTCCAGTACTGGTTTCCCGCCAGAAAAGTCGGCATGAAAATTTTTATTGGCGGCAAATGATTTAATTTTGTCATAGGAATCCTTGAAATAATTTCTCAAAATGGGGATGGGCGCGTAAGAAAAGAGATTGAGGATCATTTGTTCATGTTGAGGATTCTTCAATTTTGAAAAATCCCCCGACATCATCCCTTGTTCGTAGGCAGGCCAAATTTTAGTAAAATGGAGGTCTTCCAAGGCGGGAATATTAATATCGTACATATTTAAATTATTTGACGAGTCTCCAGAGTCCACATCTGGTACTGTTCTCCAGAACAAATAAAACCCATCTCGGCAGTGACCAGATTGGGAGCATAAAAATGGCTGTACAAAGACTGATCCTCCATTTCCGGTCTGTTTCGTACCATGTCATAATGTGACCCCACAATGAGGGCACTTCCACCATTTTCCACGTATTTTAAAATACTTTTAACTTTCTCCACACCAAAATTGTAACCAAAAACGACGGTTGGATGTTTGGACAAGTCAAAATTGGCATTATTTTCAAAATCACTCTCTTTTATTTGAGTGGTTTGATACTTCAAGTCCCGGGTAAGATACAAATTGTAGTCATAGAGTGTGTCAGCAATAAGGGCCATTGAAATTGAAGGATCCGGGATTGTGATGGAAGTTTTTTTGTCGAGCCATGAGTGCATGTTGCCAAGAAATTGAGGATTTTTTTCTACAGAATGAGCGTTGAATATTGACATTCCGGATATTCGACAAATTCGAATTATTCGGCCCTTCCCGAACCGAGCCCCGGCTGCCACGGGGAAGGCATAACGAGCTTTAGTGGAAACGCCCGCAATCAATGGGAATGCTTTTGGACCAAACACAATCATTTGACCGTGATAAGGATAGAGCTGGACGGCCGTCACTTTGGACAAAATTTGTTCCATGTCTTGGTCGATGGAAGAATCTTTGGCACTTTCAAAATTTTGACCTACAAATTATTCACAATTTTTTATTCAACAATCCCGGGTTAATTTTGAAAATCTTACGGGCAAAATTGTTGGAAGATTTGAGGAATCGACCATCTTTGTGGGTAAAAAATGAGTCGAGTGGGCCATCATAGGACGACGGCCTTTGTTTTAATGGTGGCCCCATAGTCATAGTGTCCATGTAGTCATTATGCTGGGCACAGATGGCGTGACCAAGTGCCTCTGATATTTTTGTCTTGTCTTGGAAGCCAACAATTGGAGAAAATCACGTGATTTTAAACTTGAAAATTGAGTGGGATTTTTAAAAAATTGCAACTAAATATGGCTCTAATTTAGTGTCCATATTACCTTTGGGGGTAAGAATGGCCATCAGTAGAATGGTAAACTGGACAATTTTCATGAATTTTGTTTTATGGAGATGAATATTTTGGACATTGTGAACCAGCATTACTGATAATGACTGAGTGCCATTTAGTTAACTTTTGAAATGAATAAAAAGTTAATAAATAAAGTAATTAAAAGTTTCATGACACAAAAACGTTTTATTTACGCCATATCGCTGTGAATTCAAATTAAAAATAATTTTGAGAAATTATAGTAAAAAAGAATTCAATTTTAAAAATAAATTAACATGGACACAGTATTAATTATAATTAAACTCAATATATTAATAGCCGTCGTTCTCTTCACACCAAAGACAGAAAAAATTGTAATCACCAGAGGGCGACACGACCTCAAAGAAACCAACAAACTTTTCCGATTTTGAATATTTCCCTCCAAAGAACAATTCCATGTGAGCATCCTTTTCTCCTCACGTGACAACTCAAATTGAGTGGCGGCACTTGGAAAAACTTTCAAAGTAAAATAAATGCATGCCCAGGCAGGCATGGCGTAGGCCAAGTGATCTTTCAAATCAACTTTTCCAAACATTCGCACCAATCCGTACCAGCTGGTGATGCCCATTACTGAAAGAGCTATGGCTACCATTGGCATCATTACTTTGGAAAAACAATTATTAAATAAAATATTTAATAATTGTAATCTTCTGTAGGCGACTATGTTTACTCGTTTTTGCGTCTCTTCATTTTTAGCCCTGTTAAATTAAATGCGCCAAAAATTACAAAAGTTCAAATTGGCAATAAATTCGAAAGCGCGCGTAGTTTTACCTGTATTCCATTGTCATGTTGAGGGTTTCAAAGTAAAGAAAAAGAGGGAAACTGTTGCCAATGGCGGGTCCAAGACAACTGAAAATTCCTATGAGGGAATACAAGCAAAATATGCCATACCACAAGGAATTTTGGTGCTCTGGTGGTAAGAGAGAGTACCAATATTGTTTCTTTTCTGGGTGAAGTATAGCACGCAAAGCAATTGAGATGACACGTAAAGTGAGGAATGCTGTCGTTACTTTTAACAATTTAAAATCCAATTTCTTTAATATTCTGCGCTCTGTTTTTTAAAAAAACTAATTGAGGAGCCAAGTTTAAACATTTTCAAAAATTAACTGCTTACCTTCAAGTCGATTTCGAAATCGAGACAATAAATTGAGAAATTGTGTGATCTCTTGGTAAAAGAAAATCAAATTAATTTGCATAAAAAAATAACTTGTGGCAGTTAGTAGATTCGACCAAGTCATCAAAAATTGTTTTTTAAATAAATGGCGCTCAATTAAATTTTCTCCTTGGAGTGAATCCGAAACCCAAAAAGTTAGGACTTGGAATAAACAATAAGCAGTTTGAATGCAAGTTTGGCTAAAGTAAATCAAATACCAAAAAAGTTTACTCGTGGTCGAGTGTGGTATGAATGTTTCTTTTTCTTTGTCCAATTTAAATGGAATTGCCCGCCACTTTGACAACAGCGATAATATTTTGACTGATCTTGGTATTGTTCGTGTCGACATTTTAAGCGGGTTGACAATTTTTTTAAAATAGTTTAATTTAAAAATTATTTATTCGTCATATGAAGTGACCCAATTTCTACTGTTGAACTGAATTATTTGGATTATGTGGGAAGGATTTTATTGGAAAAATTAAATTGCAATTCATACTTTGATAGTTTTGTAATATACTGAATATTGCCAAAAAAAATGTTGCAAAATATTTTTCCACGTTTTGTAAATTGGTCTATTAATAGAGGGAATGTAGGTGTAATTGAATTACTGTGACATTAATAAGGGAAAAAATGTAATAATAATTATATTTTTTTTATTAACATTGACGTCAGATTTAATTAGCTTTAACGAAAGAAATAATAAAAATCGAGGTCTAATTTAATTGCATAAGTGTGGAAAGTATATTATACAATTTTGAATTATGATTTAAAATGTAATAATTTTATATATTTATATAATATTTTATTATTATATTTAATTATACACCTGTGTTTTTTTTTGCAAACTGTCAAGCTTTTTGTAATATGGGCGCCCACAAACAAAAACTTTGGTACTTATTTATTGTAAAAATGATGCAACATAATTTAAAAGCTCACATGTCTCTTATTTTTACAATGGGCGATGAATTAATGGCTTGTTCTTCCTCTTTTCTTAAACTTTTGCTTAGGAACGTGTCATGGTTTCTTAATTCTTTCAAACATTTCCATGTTCGTTTTAAAACTTGTAATTTTTAACCAACTAGACAAAATTTTGTCACAATTTCCGGGTTCCAATTTCCTCCCCCTAATAATTTAACTTTTGAGATATAATTTCGTCCCATTCTGCAAAAACTCTGCTTTGGTGACAACCGCCAATATGGTGTATTCAAAATGGTTATTCAAAATGGCGCCTCTAATATTCTTGACATTGTTCTTGCCTTTAGTCAAATTTCATTAAAATTGTCAATACCAATCAATCACTTTCAATTTAAATCCCATCATGTCCGAAATCTCCAATTGTTTTATATACATTTTGACAAATTCACCATCCTTCAATATTTCCAAAGCCATTACACCCATCATCATTAAATCGTTTGACAAATCAAAATCCGATTCCAATTCGGGTCCTTTTGGTACAACCAGGAAATATAAATCGATGAGTAGAGTCAAATTCGATCAAAAATATTTACAATGCTACATTTTCATGGCGCTCCAGCCAGTAGAAGATTCTCGGATTATGGTCGCCAACTTTAACAATTTTCTTATTGGTGAAGGCGCACTTACTTTTAAAAATGGCGGTTCTGAGTCTATTCCTATGAGGTCTATTATTCCAGTAGCTATTTTATTAGTCAAATATTTACATCGAACAACTTTTGACCCCGATGCAGCTTTTTCTGTTCACCATTTCGATGTATTTCGACTCGACAAAATCATCCCAACTTATTTTCTCATACGACCCATCTTCACAATCTTGTTCACGACCGCAGCTCTACCTACAGACTGTCAAAACAGTAAACAACACGAACCTACACTCACCACCTGGTATATTTATGCGCGCAGCCAAAATCTAAATTCTAAAAATCGATTAGGCTTTAAAATCGTCGATTGTAACAAAAACTTTTGTTTCAAAAAAATGATGACGACTTTCCTCCATTTTATCGACTATGGTAAAAATGTTTACTGGAAATGGCAGGACGAGGAAGAAAATCGGCAGAATTCAAATAAACTGACTAAAATAAACTCAAGTCCATTTCATCGAAAAGGGTCGCTAAAAATCGAACCAACTGCAATAAACGTTTTGCTTTCATCGCTAAAGTTGACTTTTATCCAAAATTTCATGCCAAAATTCAAATCTTCCCACATGACCAACTACTTTTACACTACGCCCTTATTAGCTAGTACACACACGGGACTTTTTAATACAAAATTTTACCACACGAGCTACACCGAAACGTTTAAACTAATCACATCGGATCAAGTTCACAAGGTCAAGTCCTCCTTTGAAATTTATTCGACCCCGTACCAACCTGAAGTCTGGTTATGGCTCCTTGTGATTTTTAGCGTCACCGCCATTTTCTTGCACTTGACCCACCTATGGACATGCTCAAAACCTGCAACAAACGGACATCACACTCATTTAATTATTTATTTTTAGCCTTCCTCTGGATCTACAGCATCCTTCTGGAACAACTCAATAGCGAGTCACCATTCACAATCTCGAGCAGTCGCATCGGAATCTTGAAAATTTACCGAATAATCTTCATCTGCTGGCTCACAATGGGACTAATTTTGACAAGCGCTTATCGTGGCATTATTCATTCAGAATACGCCAAAAGTTATCCATTTCAAACAAAATGGACTCACTTGAAGGAAATTAATTTCACAAAATTTTCAATTATTTTAAGCCAAAGAAATTTAAATTGTCTCGATAAATCTCAAGGAGAATTTCGAACAGGTTATGCGCATGCCCAGTTTACTTTATTTTCTAGTAAATTATTGCAAACAGGTCAATGACCTCGGTGATAAATACAGAAAAATTAGAGCGACAATGGCAAGAAGCGGATGTGGGCGCGGGATGAACGGTTCTGCGCAAGATCTAAAACAAAGCGCGAAACTCAAAGAAATGTTGGCAACCATAAACAAAATTCCGAGTGGTTTAAAAAAAAAAGATAATTAAATGTTCGAAACAAGTCACCTCCATTATTGACACAGAATTAAGTCAGAGGGAGACAGTAATGATAAGTTTGGCGGATGAATTTGAATATTATTGGAATTTATTTAAAATTCAAATGAAACGGAAACCATATTTAAAGATTTTTCATAATAGAATCATTCCTGATGATTTTCTAAGGGAGATTGTTGGTTATTTTTTATTGTTAAACTGGACGACGCTTATGGTGGTAAATTGTTACCAGGAAAAATGGGGAATTTGTTGAGTTCAGGAATTTGGAAATTATGAAGTAAATGGGATGCCATTAGATTTACTGAAGAGTACAAAAAAATTGATTGGAAGAATTTGGAGGGGGAAGACGTACCAGTTTTTAGTTCTTTGTCTATCATGGGCTCAGATATTTATCTCACTTTTTATATCCTTGATTTCATGCTCCTGGTAGCCATCTTTGTTTTTGTAAGTGAAATGATTCAAACTATTGCTTGGCGCGCACACATTTCAAGTTTTGTGGGCTCAATGGGGACTTTGGTACAAAAATGTTTTGACTACGTCAAATTATTGGCGAGCCAGGTGCGGGTTTTAGTCTACAGATTGCGCGCACGGATCAAAACGTTTAAAATTTTAAGCCTGACGCGATCGTCATGCGCGGTAGCCCAAGAATGAAGGATTTCCTGTGTAGAATTAATTTATATTTAATTTAATTTTTAATTAAACGCAGAATTTTCAAAAAATAATTTAATTAATTAATGTCATTTTGCCAATTTTTGTATTTTTGCCTTGAATTTAAAGTTCAAGGGTCGTGCTATCAGGAAACAGTTGGCTGATACTATAGACGTGCGCCTGCGCAGTTTTGTCTGGGTCTTCAAGGCAACAACAGATGGCGGAATATTTAAGGCAGCCTCCCTTCCTCCCTGAGGGGGTCAAACTTTCCAAATATTTTCGGAACCCTGTGGCCACCACTCCAAAACAAATTATGAATCCTCCAATGGCGCTAAAATAATTAATTTAAATACAACGGCCATAACTTTAAATTTAATATATAAGTTGATAGTGTACCTGTACATATCTGGCGCGACACCAAAGAAAAAGAATTGTAAAATAAACCCGAAAAAAACATCGCAAGTCCTCACAAGACTCACAATCCCTGCAGTCTCAATTTTAAGGGCGAGAATCATAAAACAAATCACAACAAATCCAAAACTACCAATCACAATGGCGATCGTGTATTCTTTCAAATTTGACGGTGAATTAAATGTCCCATTTACACCTAGCGCCACCGCTACAGCAACCCCTATTCCCATTGCACCGGACACCATCAACTGGAGGGAGAAGTGAATACCCCGAATTTTACGCCAAATTATTGTTTGCGTTGCTGTACACGCCATTGAAGCAAAAGCGAAGCACGTGCCTATCTACAATTTAATTTCAATTAATTTAAAAGTCCATGAGACCAAAATGGAGTAAATTTTAAATCATAAAAAGCGGTAAAATGTTACCAAAGTTTGGGTGTCGAAAGAGTCTTGACCAGTCAGAATGGGTGGCCTAGAAATAATGCCCACACCCACCAACGCCAGCAGCGCCATCAAAATGGGGATGACCCCAGTCTTCTCTCCCAAAATAAAATGGGCCACAATGGTCACAATCACAGGTGACCCAATAGAAATTACGGCAGTGTCACCCACAGAAATAAATTTGAGGGAAAAATATCTCCCCAATATGGCCACAGCACCAAAGGACGATTGAATCTATCAAAACAAAAATTAATTTTAAAAAATAGCGGTAAAAAAGTATTTTAAATTTGTTACTAGTAGTCCAATGAAATTGATTCTCTTTTCAGGAATAGATAAAGGCCATAGCGAACTAAAGATGGATTCTTGAATCACGTGATCCTTTTGGTGATATTTTTGCTGGTGAATTTTTCTCTTACTGCGCATGACCTTACACTCTGTATAAATCATGAGAGGAATGGAAGGACTAAAGACACCACCAAAAGCAAAACAAACGGCTTCTGGCGCGCCAATTTTGGTTTCATGGAGGGTTTTCACCAAAACTAAAATAGTTGATGAGAGCATGCTCGCTATGAGAGTTAAAATTATCCCACCAAATTGCGTAAAAATTTTTGACCCTGTGGATTCCAAGTCAGGATTTATGGGGTCAAGTTCTTGACCTTCATTTTGTTGGGCTAAATTAAGTCCATCTTTCAAGTGAGTAAGTCCACTTTGTTCCCATGCTTCAATTTGACTTAAATGACGCTGATGGTCACTTGCTTGCGATTGACCTGAGTCAGAAGTCACGTCGGTCTCTTTTTGTTGTTTGGGGTCAAACTCAGTTACAATACTGGACCTTCTTCGCAATGAAGGAGGACTTACAGTGACTTCTTCGGTGTATTGGTAACGTTCCATTTTAAGGAACGAAGCTGGTAAAAATTAAATTATTATGAAGTCACATGACTTTACATATTTTTGTAATTAAGTTTCCAGTCTCCCGCCAATCTTTTCAATTTTAAATTTTTGAAATGATTCAAAATTCATTTGAAAAACTTTAACAATTTGTGTTTAATTTTTTGAAAAAGGCTTGACATTTTCAAAGCAATTTTGGAGGAATTTTGCACACTTCACTTCAAATCAACTAAAAATTTGTCAAAACTACAAAGAAAAATAAATCAGTAAAATTAAATACAACGGGAAATATTAGCAAAAGATATCAAAAAAAGATTGGCAAAAAGTTTGCCAATCTGAAATTGGAAAAGGGAAAATAACATAGTTATCCTTGAAGTTGTCAAAGTTATACTACCCCAAATTAATTTTAGGGTGGATCCAGACAGAGTAATCAAGATTTAGGTACCTTGGGCTGTCATAGATCCTCTAACTGACCCATTAGATAAAAAGAGGGGAGTTATGATTTCTGGTGAGGAGGGAATCAATGAAAATGAATAATTAATTTTGCGAAACACGGCTTTCCACTTTACCTGTCCAGGTACAAAAGACAATGAGTAAATTATCCTTCCCCTTGTTAGTTAGATTGGGGTAGATGACAACTGATGGCCACATTTGACATTTTACAATCCTTCCAAAATTAGAAGGGAGGACCCCCAGACTATTCAATTTCACTGTATTTTTTTAAAATTATAAATCATCATCATCATTTGTTAATTTATGTGAATCCCAACTCGTTTAAAATAATTTCAAATTAATTTTGTTTGGGCAATATCAGTGTCCCACCCAACTAGTTTAGATTTTCCTCATCTTTAATTGTAACAATCAATTAAATTTCTGTCCTCTAAAACCGAATTGGGAATCAGTCCAATCTTTAACCATGCGCACGATTGAACATTGAAAGGCATTGAATGAGCAGCGCATGCACTGCTTATTTTTTTAAGATTGTTGTGGGTCAAACAATGAATCTGTTGATCATGTGACATTTTTCATTGGTTTTTCTTTGCATTTAAAAATTGGGACAATTTTTTAACACTCTTGTTTTTGTTGGCACAGGAATAAATTAAGTTTTAAGTAATTGTCAATCACTGATTGGCGAAATTCTTTGCTCGCGCACGTGCGCGCACCCGCACACAGAGCATATAGAATATTCTATATACTCTGTGCACCCGCACGGCCTTCTTTTTGTGATGACCCTTACGGGCTAGAGCATAAAATGAATCTTCAGTTTTCACTTTTTATCAGTTTCTTTCTAAATGATAAGAAAATTTTATTATACTTCCAAATGGTAATTTAATTTGTTAAACAGTTTTTTTTGTCAATAAATTGTTTTGTAAATTTAGTTTAGTCAAGTAATTTTTTATTGTGAATTAAATTAAAAATGTCGACAAATACCTCAACGTTTCAAACAGAAAAATGTTGGAGAAGACGAAGATTTTTAGTCACAATTATTTTAACTCTCTCATTAACCTCCACTGCTTTCTTCATTCGCTTGAAAGCGCACATGACGGGGAGTAAAATTCGGGTGACTTTTTCATTAAGAAAATGGTGGCCAAACCCCGGGGATTTTGTCATGCCCTGTAACATTCCCCAACTTGACCCATTTGACCCCTCTGTCATGCAATTTATGCAAACTCCCGATTTCATTGATTGTCAAATTGGACATCCATTCATATTTAAATCGGATTTAAAGTCGAATGACTCCATTTTAATTCAAATTGTTGACTAAGATCATCACTCTTATTCTAATTGTTGTTATGTCCCCTTCCAGCATAAAATCGGGACAAAAGATGGGATTGTGTAAGTCAATTTGTTGAATAACTAATTTTAATTTAATTTACAATTAATTTATTTATAGACAAGCTAATTATTGTACTCCAATCAAGTCAAAACACACCAAGATCGATTCGTCAGTAGAATTCATCGAAATTCGATGCCTTCAAAATGGCCTCCGCAAAACAGTTGACATTTTGGGCTTCATTCCAATGAAACCGGAAGTTGAAAAAAGGCTTCAAAAATGGAACAAGATCAAAAAGAAGATGGAGATTTCAGGGTCAAAGACCTCTGACAAGGAGAGGGTCAACATTGTGATATTGACTCTAGACTCCGTGTCACATGCCCACTTTATTCGAAAAATGCCGCTGACGCATGACTATCTAACTAAGAATCTATCGGCCTATTGGATGGACGGCTACACCAAAGTTGCTGACAATACATTTCCGGCGATGCGTGAGTTTTGGCGGTTAACAAAGTTTCAAATTGTTTGAAATTTAAATATTTAATTACAGTTCCAGGACTCACTGGAATGTCGGCCGAAGAGTTGGAGGATTCCTGTTGGAATGGCCCTTCAGGTCGATTCGATGGATGTCGCAACTTTATTTGGAATAATTATGCCGAAAAAGGGTACTTGACCTCTTTTGCAGAGGACGCGACCAACATTAGCGTGTTTCAATGGCAGAAAGATGGCTTCCACGTGCCACCAACTGACTATTACCTCCATCCCATGTCAGCTTACGTGGACCGCCTCTTAGGTCATCATCCTCTCTCGAGTCATTCAAGGGCCTGCTACGGTCCTCGCCTTTCTTTCCAAGTTTTGCTCAATCACGTGAAAGCTATGGTGGCTAGTAGCCACAGACGAAATTTAAATTATTTTCAGTTCATTGTGGCTACTTCCATGTACCACGATAACCTCAATAAAGTCGCGCTAGGGGACGTTCCTTTAAGGGACACTTTGAAGTGGCTTGCAAAAAGAAAGTATTTGAATGACACTGTTTTTATTTTGATGAGTGATCACGGTCAAATGGGTGGGCCAATAAGGCAAACCCCACAGGGCTACTTCGAGGACCGCATGCCCTTCCTTTATTTTGTGCTCCCGCCCACTTTCATGGCGAAAAACGTGGAGGCGATGGGAAACCTATTGAGAAACAGAAAAAGATTGGTGACCACCTTCGACCTCCATGAGCTCAAGGACTTTTTGGACATTGAGAATTTGGAAAATAAATCCATCCTTAAAAGGAACCTCCAACAGATGGCGCAACTTTCAACTGACCTGCCACGTGGCCTCAGTCTCTTTTCACCCATTCCGGAAATGAGAACTTGCCAAAGTGCGGGGATAGAAGAGAATTGGTGTATCTGTAGAGAGATGGCGGGAGTGAGTCAGTTTGAAAATAATACTCTCATTAGAGAGGGAGCTTTAAACGTTGTCAATGCCATGAATAAAATTGTCAAGAATTTTAAACTTTGCGCCAAATTGACACTGGATAAAGTGAACAGTGTACAAATAATTCGCAATGAAAATGGCCATCTTTTATTGGCAGAATTGTCACAAATTGTAATGAATGAAGACTACTCTCGATTGGAACATTTAGACGTCTCTTTTTCTATGGGAATTTCAGTGTTGCCATCTGGCGGGACTTTTGAGACGACAGTGTCAAGGAAAATTGATGGAAAATGGGTTTTGAGTGGGGAGATCAGTAGAACTAATTTGTACGAAGAGCAATCTTTTTGTGTTGGGGATTCTTTATTAAAAAAATATTGTTTTTGTACCAATCAAACTAATTTAGACGTTAAGAATTGAGAGCCAATAAAATTGCATTTTATTTATAATTTCAAACGAAATGTTTCATTTCAAATTCATGTCACATTAGTTGGTTCCAATTCATTCCAAATAAATCAAATCATTGAAAAAAGTAGCATGACGGGGTAGTTGAAAGTGCAAAAATGATCAAAGAGGGGTCAAAATAATTATAACTTTTTGTCACGTGCTCTACATACACTCATGTTTTTAATTGTGTTCCACATTATCTTTTAATGAGGGAACAAAGGTTTCATCATAAATGATCAAGGTCAATATTCTCAACGTGACCGTCACACCATTTAGATTAATTTCATTCCAGTCAAAAAAATAAATTGACATTTAAAATTGTACCATTAAACGTTCAACATGTCTCGTCCTGAAATTAAGACAGCAGTCAAGGGTCACGTGTTAGGGGAAGGTCCTCATTGGTCAGAAAAGGATCAGGAACTTTTGTATGTTGACATACAAGAAAAGTCCATTCATCGTTACGTCCCTTCTACGGGTCAACATTACCAAGTCACTTTAGGTACCAGGTTTCTAAATTTATTGTTTTTAATTGTAGTTTAAATTGTAATTAAATAGATGCAAGTCCTACGATCGTCATACCAGTGGACGGGCACGAGAATAAATTTTTGGTTGCCATGGAAACTGAATTGAAATTAATGGAATGGGACAAGACGTCAGGGAAGGCTACAAGTGTCAAGACCCTTGATGGGATTGAACAGGAAAAAGACCTCAAAATTAAATTCGTTGATGGCAAGTGTGACCCTCAGGGTCGTCTGTGGGTTGGTAAGTCAAACAATTTCATTCTTTAATTTTTAAAATTGCCGCTGCTAAAACTCACAAACAATTTTAGAATTTCATAATTTATTTAGTTTAAATTTTAATGTTACAGGCTCAGCCGGATCTGACATGGGAGGGAATTTTGTGTCAAAAAAAGGAAAACTTTACAATTTTGGCCCCGCCTTGAAAAGTCACGTGGACAATGTCGGCCTATCAAATGGCCTCGCTTGGTCCTCTGACTCTTCTAATTTTTTTTACGTTGATTCCTTTGCCTACACTGTTGACGTATTTGACTTTGACTCTCAACAAGGAACCTTGAGTAATTATTTTTAATTAAAGTCAGTAGGGAAATTTAAATTGTACCGCCTTTTTCGTTTATAGAAAATAGGCGGGTTTTATACGACTTGAAGAAAAATGGGACGAAAGGACTGCCCGATGGAATGACCATCGACTCCCAAAATAATCTTTGGGTTGCCTCTTTCATGGGAGCTGCTGTAAGCGCCCGTGCTTAAACTTAAAATTTGGCGCGATTTTTAAATTTAGTTTTTTTGTAGGTCCTCCACATTGACACGACGACGGGGACTCTAATTGACAAGATTGATTTCCGGGACCACACTTCAAATATTACTTCCGTCGCTTTTGGTGGGCCCAATCTGGACACCTTGTATGTGACCTCGTGTAGTCTCAGTTTCCCAGAGATTGTGCCGGACTCTGTTGGTGCAGCTGAAATTGATGGAGGGTCACTTTTTCAGGTCACCAATCTCGGGGTTAAGGGGGTCACTGGTGGGGTTAACTATAAAGGACTTTTGCCTTGAGCTTGACTAATTTATTAAAGCTAATAAAACATTTACAAGAATAAAAATAAAATAAAATTGAATTTTGGCGCTTAATATTCTAAAGGGGTAGAACTTTGTAGAAGAGTCTTCATAATTTTCAGATCCCTCTGTCCCTCAACTGTGAAACGATTAAAATTGTCCCCAACGCCCCCTTCAGTCAGGCCATTTCCAATCCCGTACTTCTGTTCAGCCTTGACGTCCCGGATGTCAACTCGGTCGATTTTAATACCCCAAATGACCTCCATAATTTTGTTCATATTGTCCTGCATGACCTTGGAAATGTTGGCCATCTGGCAAAATATGTCGCTCATTTTCATTCCTCGGAGAATCTCCCTCAACGCTGTCTGTCCCACACATCCAATGGACGTCGGTTTAACTGAGCATTCTTTCTTGAGATGGCACTGCATGGCATTTGTCACGTGATGGTAAACTTCAACATCTACAGTGACCTAAAATTGGAAATTTCATAAAAATGGAGCCAAAATTTAAAATAGTACCAGTACCATTTCATCATCTTTAATTTTGACATTCTCCGCTAGGAAAGCGTACTTCCGAGGTTTGACACTGATGGTTATGAACGAGTCGATTAAGGGCAGGACAAAAAACATTCCTTGGGTCCCTTTTTTCGGTTGACCTTTCTGAAGTCTCCCCAATCGATAACGGATGGCTCTGTTGTCATCCGTGATGGCTTTGAAACAAAAAAAGAATGAGATTGGGAGAGTTCCAATGACAATAATGTGGGCCAGAAAAATGAAAAATTTGACAAATTTATTGAAATCTTGGGCTGAATCCACTCCCGTCTCCATTTCGACAGCCAATTGTTTCATATTTTGATCTTTTCCAAATTGTCCTTCCATTTTAAATATTAAAATTAACCTAAATACTTTCGTCCTAGTAGTTATTTTACCAGCAATTATTTGGTGGGAAATTTTGAATTTTGGATTATTCAAAAAAATTATATTAATTTTAACTGTGGATCGTGATTATGGTCAATGTAAAAGAAAACAAATTAAATTGATTTTTGTCTTCAATAAAACACAAAAAGAAATTTTTTTTGCATGCCATGACATGTCTTGACAAAAAAAGGAAAGTGGAAATGTTGGTCATTTGAATAATTTAACACTTTTTTACTTTAACTATCATGAACATCATGCAAGACTACAAACATAAAAAAACTTTAGCGGGAAAATTCACATATGGTCAACTGGCATTGTCATTTGTCAATTAGTTTTAATTGTAAATTCTTAGAAACAGAAAATTAGTGACCAATTTATAAACAAAATTCTTTTATTATTATTATTGTGAATTAGTACAATTAAAAATTTTAATTTAAAATTAATTTAAGGCTAACAAGCACTCCACCCACCACCTGGGTAGATGACATTATTGCAAAAATTTGTTGTACAAGTACAAGCACACGATGGATGATCACAATTCCCGCCATCACATGACACGGGTAAATAAGGTGGATTCCTCACACATCCATTAGCGTTCCTTTTACGGCTTAAAACAGCGTCATCCTTGGGGTCGGCACAGCCCCTACAATAAATTTAATTGTCAATTAAATTGAAAACATTTTTCTTAAAAGTTAACCTTATAAGAACGGAGCCACCCCTTGCAGTAGAGACGTAGCTCACTGTACGACAAACATGGCCAGGAGGACAAACAACAGCTTTTGTACTAGTTGGGTGGTCCCTACAAGCCCCATCTGAATTTCCTTGAGTTGCTTCACAACTGTAACATGTCAGTTTATTATTTTGTGCAGGGGCAGGGGTCGTATTTCCCGCCTTTTTGGTGGTGGCCTTGTGTGTTGTTTTTTTGATTGTGGGCTTTTGCGTAGTCTTTTTAGTTGTTGGTTTCTGTGTCGTTGACTTGGTTGTTGGTTTTGGTGTTGATTTTTGAGTTGTTGTTGTTGTGGTTGTTGTACTAGTGGTTGTAGTTGGTGTTGTTGTACTAGCAAGTTTACTCTGGTCGATATTTTTGGGGTCAAACATGTTACATTGAGGTCCGCCACAGGTACAAGGAGGATTCAAAGGGAAATGATGTTCCCACGTACATTCTTCAAATATTCGCGGGTCCCCACAACAACTGTATTGGAATTTGGACATTTTTTTGTAGTAGCACGCACTGGAGGCCACTGAAGTGGAAGTCGGTGTACAGACTGGGTAGATTTCGCCAAAATAGGGGATGCCGGTATTGGCAGCTGGGAAGACAACATGGAACCAGCCAATGACGATGACCCGGTCCTTTTCGTTGAGTCTCCTCCATTCTTTTCTTTCTTGTGATTTCCCCTCAACGAAGCCTGTCAAATTAAATTAATTAAATGGAGCTGGTTAAAATTAAAATGGAATTTTACCAAAAGATGTAAAGGCACAATAGAAAAGAAGATTAAAAATGTGAGACATTTTCAAGGAGATGTACCTCCTTCAAGAAGAGGATGATAGGGAAGATTGTTTATTTATTTTCTTTTGTTTTCAAAATAATTTTTACATGTTGCCACATGTTTTTACAAGCCATAGTCATTAGCTGGCATGGAGTTTAATGCAATTTTGTAATTGAAATTAAGGTCTGAGTGTTTTAAATTGATTTTTTTGTCATTATATTTTAAGAAGAGACTCCCGATTTTCCACTTAATTTAAGCTACCTAATAGTAGAAAAGTATTTTATGCAACAATAGCATTTCTTGACCCGCGCTTTGTCCCCGACTATTTTGAACCACATTTTGTCAAGCTTTAATTTGCAATTTAATTTGATTGACTCCTAATCAGTTTGTTTTGCACCTGTAATCGAAATTTGGTTTGTTTTATCGCGTTAAAATTAGATAAATTACATTAGATGGCAATAAAAATTCACTTAATTATTTTAATTGTGGTCTAATGTCAGATGTACCAAAAAATAAAAGACAGTTGAAAATAAACCAACCAATTAGTTTGGTTATCTTAATCCCAATAATTAGTTGACTTTTTTTTAAGATTACAATATGATCTTAAAATAAAATTACCATGTAATAACGCAGTTGACAAGAGTCTCCGGTCAATTAAAAATGAGTCGAGAAAACTTTAATTAGTCATTAATACTTTTTATTAATTTTATTAAGGGCAAGCTCAGTTGGAAATTGATCAACAAAATTTTCCAATGGTAACAAATGGGAATGGAAGAGGTCCAGCAGACTCTCTAGAACTCCGGTAGTGGAGGAAGGGTGAGAATTTTTTGACCAGTTGAAAGAAAGAGGAAGAGTTTATCTGTCCATTGAGATACCTCTCATTGTAATCCGACATCGTCTTCTCTGTCAAAAAGTCTTGTAAACAAGAAAAGAGTGACCAATGTCGTATAAACGGACCATTTTGGACATGAAATTATTGAAATATCAAAATGAGAGGTATCTCAATGGACAGATAAACTCTTTACCTTTCTTTTAAATTGTGAAGAAATTGTTGCACATCCTCCAAATCCGGAATTCTAGCGAGTCTCCTGAAGGTCTGAAGGTCTTTGGTGAA
Source organism: Arrhopalites spinosus (assembly GCA_034700945.1). Taxonomy (NCBI): domain Eukaryota; kingdom Metazoa; phylum Arthropoda; class Collembola; order Symphypleona; family Arrhopalitidae; genus Arrhopalites; species Arrhopalites spinosus. The sequence goes on along the minus strand of JAQIVZ010000613.1, from coordinate 31,115 downwards.
AATTTTAGTATTTGACTCCATTGTTTTTATAAAACAATCAAAAATAACATTTTCATCAAAATTTCAATGAAAATTCAAATGATTGGTGGAAACATTCTTTTTTGAACTTTTTCAACGTCTTTGTTATTTTGAAAATGTCAAATGAACAAAAATTCGGTCATATGTTTGGGAAGAAGGGTCTAACGAATATTTTTGTTGCCGTAGAAAATAAATTGAGACTTAGAAAATTTTGATCGATTCTCCCTACTGAGCTTGCCCAGGCTTCTTTCCACTACTTTGACAAAATAATTACAACCAAATTAGTTGCAATATTAATTAATAATTAATTATTCATAATGCTGATAATTTTATCAAAAATTCATTTAGACATTATGATAAAGTCAATTCATAAAAAACGAAAAAATAATTCCCGTTCAAATTCAAAAAAGCATTAATTAAATGAAATTACTGAAACTATTAAATATGATTAATTAGTTTGGTAATATAAAAATATTATTAAATCAATTTCGCAAATTAATCAAAATAACCACAAGAAACTGTTAAAAACAAAATCCTGTATGTGCACACAACCCAAAACGTATACAATTAATTTAATTACACATAAATTTAATTATTAATTAATTAAACAATAGCAATTTAATTAATGGTTAAATTTCCATCATTATCCCATGTCCCATGTTTACGTAGTCAGCCCCTTCGTCCATGCATCCTAATGATGCCGAATATTAAATTGTCGTTATAAAATTGTAAATAATTTTCGTACAGTTGCTAAGGTAACTTTAAATTAATTATAACGCGGAAACTGTGAGGTGTCCCAACTAATGCTTGGTACCAGAATTTTTTTCTCCCATCAATTCCCCTCTGTACCAAATATGAAGATTTCGTAAGCCCAAGAACTGGACGTTGGCTTGTAAAAGTGGGGGTTTTTGTGTTTGTCTGAAAACCAATACGCCTGCCAAATTGTACCAAATTAAAATTTTGAGAAACCGACCACGGAATAATGTTCTAGAGAGTCTGTCTCAACTTGCTAGTTGGGTCATGAGGGCATCAGAACACTTTTTGGACCATCTCACATGGTTACCAAAGGGCCAAAATCTGTTTATTTTGGCCCTTATCTCCGGGACCGGAAGTCACCCAAAGGTGAGTGGGGACTCATTGGACACGAAATTCATTGGGCGTCCTAATTTTCCTCTCAGATGGCTAATTCCATCATTAGGAACCGAGATAATTGGCTTTGAAGGTTTTTGAATAATGAGTGAATGCATCTGTATGCTGAAAGAATTTTTTCAAAATTGCCATGGGTGCGCATACAGAAAAACATGTTCTCCAGTTTACGTAATGTGACCATAATTAACATGAACACTATTGATATTGCGTTTCAACCATTGACCCTGCAAAGACAATTCTTGACCCTTGACCGGAAACTGTTTCTTAAAATAGGAAAAGGCCTCTTCCTGGATTTTTCTACACATTGAAACTCTTGCAAGTTTCTCACTTGGGGTCATTGTCCTGTGAAAAAGATCCAAAAGAGCCATGAAGACATGTCCAATATCGTAAAGTCTTAGCCCTAAAATTAAAAAAAATAAACATAAATTTTACATAGCTCACGTAAAAGGTGACTAATGTTGACAATTAAAAAAGAATATATTTAAATTGGACCTCTGTGACTTGAAAGTCCTGGGGCGATCTTATCGAGAATATTCAACACATAAAAACTTCTTTCCAAATGACATTCCAACTCGGTTTTAGTCAAATTGGCAAAATAGTCACTTTCAATGTACATAATATGTAGCGTTGACTGAAGTATAATCCAACGATTTTTATGAAGACGTTTTCCACTCAAGTCCTTGATGACCTTCTCAAAATATTTTTCGTTGTACACAATGTGACCCGGACTTAACTTGTACTTTTTTTCAAGAGCTGCCACAACTTGTTGAAATGGTGACATCAAAACGGCTTCCACCTCGACCTTACCACAACTATTACATGTCCAAAGAGCATCTGGGACCGTGTTCAAAGGATCTTGCGGGAGAAAATACCCCTTCGTGTCATCCATGACCCCTTGACGTTTAAATTGAGTAAAACAGGAGGAGCAAGTGACGGCTGACAAGAAAGTTCCTAGTTCTGTAGGGTCCATACAGCGGTGACATTTACAAATAAATCCAGGGCCATTTGGAAGTTGAAAATATTTTTGACGATTTATTGTTCCATCAATAGTGTAGTAATAATTATACTCCAACGTCAAGGGCTCCCCTTTGGCAACTGGGTGGGTTGTCCAAATTCGAATGTTCAAGTCAGGGCCAATATTACGTGTACAACTGGGAGTACATGAATGATTCATTCGACTTGTTTTGAGGTAGACCACATTATGGAAAAAATCTATTTCCTGTTCTGTATTGATACAGAATAATATAAATATTATGTTGTTAGTCATATCAACTATAATACGTAACATTAATGATTAAGTTAATTAAGTGAATTGAATGAGTACTTCGTACTCACGTTTTAGGCGAGAAGGAATTGAGAACATCAATAGCAATTATCTTTTGACACTCAACCTCTGACACTTCCAACCCCGCCACCATTTTGAAAAATCTAATGTAAGCCTCCCATCCTGATTTATCTGGTTTATTCGAGAAAATGGGGATTGACTTTTTTGAACAAAGTTTCATGAATTGTTGATAATCACGAGGATTTTGACTCTTGAGACAGTGGCCTCGAATAAGAACAATAAATTTTGTGACATCAATTGGTCTCGTTGGTCTCAAAAGAAAAAAATTTGAAAAGGAGACTCCACGGTTGGACAATATTGGATACTCATTATTGGCATGAATATCCGCCTGAAAGTAAATCAATTTAATTAGCAACATTTAGTTACTTTTAGTACATGAGTCATGTAACATGACAAAATTCATAAATTGGGGACTGACCTTTTGACAATTGACTGAGCAAATCGGCCAACAACAGAGAGAGCAGAGTGAAGTCCAATCAATTTCGGTGGAACAAGAGAGACAATTGAGGGTCAATCCGAATTCTTCTCCTTTCCAGTGGGGACATTGAAAGACGGGACTCTCTTCCAGTAAAATTGTTCCTGCTGGAAGAGCTCTGGAGGCTACCCATTGTTGTCCACGTTGGGGATCTTCAGTGATCATAAATGGACGACAAATGTTTTTGTGATTTTTCCAATCCTTCTTTTGATGCTCAATGAAACAGTAGAAGGTTATATGACAGGCGGAGCAGGACAAAAGGCCATCCTTTTTGTGACAGGTGACACATTCCTACAATTAATTTGAATAAATTAGCTCTGTTTAAGTAGCTATTTAAATATTATAGCATAGAGTATTTAACAAGAACATGATAATTTAATGTGATATACTTTCTTTCCAGCAAATGTTTCCATGGGTTGACAAAACTCTTTAGCTTTATCCTCCTGCAATGATCATCATAAGGACAAGACTCGTCATTCTCACTCACAAATCATCAATTCATGATGGGCAACATTTTATCCCGAAAATACAAATTATTGTACAGACAGTATCGTCCACAACTATACTCCAAATAATGCAATCCTTTTTATATTTAATTGACATGCCCAATTGATAAGTCGATTGAATTTTAAACAATAAATAATGCAAAGAAAAGAATAAATTTAAATTTTTCTATTGTGTAGATTTTAATTACCTTTTTATTTCCCCCAACTTGTGAAGAGATTGATGATATAAAAGAGAAAGATTGTGTTGGGTCAGCATTTTCCTCAATATTTGACCTACGACTCTCATTTTTACTGGATGCTGATGCCTTGTTGGATTGTCGTTCATGGGTCATTTTCTTTGCTTCATCAAGGGTCAATGTTTTGAACTTGTTCTCCATCATTTGACTGTTTCTCTCCCTGTCACTATTAGGTACTAAAAGTACGCATAGTTAATATTTAAATTAATGGGTGGTATTTTTCCTGGCAGTATTTTTATCACAATTGGCAGTAAAATTACTTCATTTAGCAGTATAAATATTAGATCGTCAGGAAAAAAATTAAATCGTCAGGAAAATAATCAAATCGGCAGTAAATTAATTAAATCGGCAGTAAATTAATCAAATCGTCAGTAAATTAATTCAAACGTCAGTATTTTATTGAAATCGTCAGTAAATTTGTTTTTTGCGGCAGTATTTTTTTCAGCAGTAAAAATATTACAATCATCAGTTAATTTACTTTGTTTGGCAGTAGGAATATTACAGTCATCAGTAAATTTATTTTTTTGGAAGTAAAAGTGTTGCAATTGTCAGTAAAACCATTGAAGTTGCCAGTTTAGCATTTTATAACAATCACTCGTCTTCAACCAAAATGACACATAAGAAACGTTTACGTCCTCACTGCTTCATGCAAAAAAGGGAGCAAAATTTTGTTTTAAACAAAGAAACAGACAATTTGGCACAAAAATTTCAAAAAAGTTTCCACGATTTTTGTTGTCTCTACCCTCTGGTCTCAACGCGGTTTTTGGGCAAAATTGCGAAAAGATTAAACTTTTACTGGTCCAATTTTATGAGTTTATGACCAACATTTGGTCGGTTTTTTAATGATCGTTTCCTTTGACCTTTGCGGGTCAAACTATGTTCATTTTTTTCTTGGCTTGCAGAAAATTTTTGATGCCAATATTTTTTTGTGTTTGTGGAATTACGGGCCAAATTTTAGATGTGGCCTCAAACTTCAATGAAACCAAGAATGTCATTTAGCTTTACAAGCTTCAAGTTCTTGATTACGCTAAACAGGGCACAACGAAGATAAAATTGCCGTTTTGCAGTTTCTAAAATGTTGTGATGGGTCATTTTGGTTGATGGCTATAGAATGATGAACTGACAACTTCAATGGTTTTACTGACAACGGAACCACTTTTACTGCCAAAAAAATAAATTTACTGCTGACTTTAATATTTATACTGCCAAACAAAATAGATTTGGTGACGATTGTATTATTTTTACTGCCAAAAGAAATTCTGGCTAAAGAAATAAATTTTCTGACGTTTGTAATATTTTTACTGCCAAAGAAAATATTTTGATTGACGATTGCAATATTTATACTGCTGAAAATAATACTGCCAATCCTAATTTTTTTACTGACGAAATAATATTAATCCTAAACTAATTGACACGTCACAGAGTGAGATTCATCCCATTGTACAATCACACTTAACAAAACATTCCATCATAATGATGGCATCATTCAAATTTTAAAAAGTTAATGGACAAATTTGAGGAGACAGATGGGCCAAAATAAAATTCTCATTTTTTGCAAGGAAAAACAAGATTATTGTACAGGACAAATATGTCAAAAGAAACAGGAAAAATTATACTTTAACTTACCGTAACTGCAGTTAATCAGCACTTTCTATTTATTCGTCAATTTGAGAGACAATTACAATTAAATTCGAAAAAAGAAAAAAAAATCAATTCCCCAATGTCGCGCCTTGAGTTAAAATTTGCATATCTCCTCTATGCATCAAAAATAAATATGTATAGATGCATAAAAATAAAATTAAAATAATTTTTGTTTAATTGCTGTTTCGTAAATAAAGTCTTTGAGAGGTTATGTCTTTGATTAATTGGAATGAAGAATTACCAATTTCCTAGTGGAAATAGTGAAGTATATAAGTCACTCTTTCAATAATTTTTTACAATGAAAAACTTTTTCTTTGTCTTTCGTCTTTTTCATGGAGGCGAACCTTTTTTAAACCTTCATTTACTCTATGAAACAATGCAAGGCTCTTATTTTTGATCTATTTTATGAGCTACTTGTGTGTCTATGCATTTTACAGAATATTTTTTCTCTCAATTTAAAATAAAATATTACCCCCCTTAGAAATTAATGTTCACGCCTCCTTAGAAATTGGACCTTCTCATCGTCCCAATGTTCTTAGAAATCCACTTTTATTTTCAAAGGTGAAGGACTTTCTCTTTCTGTCTGACTGCATAATTTAATTGCTTCTGTAATTACCATTAAATTGTGTTTAAATTATCCCAAATTTAAAGTTCTGTTCAAGTATTGTAATTAATTAAAAATTGTGAAAACAGGTTGAACTAGTAGAATAGGGGACTTTAATTTAAATAAATATTGCAACAATAAAGAGTAAATATTTAATCTACAGATACTTATTGACTTTGAGGATAATGTGCACATTAAATATGATCAAGTCTAAATACTTTCTCACTATTTTGATCATTCTTTCCTCCTTTGAATGTGTCAGGTCAGGTCCTATGAGCTATGAATTCAACAATTATCCTGGCAAGGTCAACCACAACGTTTTTATTAGACGAAGGTAATTAATAAAATTTTTATATTGTGCCATCTAAATTGTTGTCAATAAATTGACCTTTTTATAATTTTGTAGAGTTTTGGTCTTGGGCGGTAGTGGACAAAATGGAGGCAAACGTGAAATGACCCAACTGGAAATTATTTTATACTCTTTGATTGCACTTGGGGTTTTGGCTGTGTTGATTGGATGTTCCTGTTGTTGTCGTCGTTTTTGCTGTCAAAAACGTCATCAAGCTCCTCCCCCCATGATGCTCATGAACATCCCTCCAGAGACAAAACCAATTGCCCAACAATACATGTATTAAATAATAGTTAAATATTTAATTATTCAAATAGTTTTTTTGTGTGAGAATAATTTGAGGGAGACTTTATTTTGTTCATTGTCATTTAAAACATGATTTATTTTCTTGTAAAGAACCAAAAACAACAATAATTATTAATTTACTAATTATCAATTTAAAAATGTATTTTGTGTTGGTTATTTAACGAAAATTAAATAAAGTTGAAAGTTAAATTGAATTTATTAATGGAGGAATGTCCATTAACTTTGACAAAATTAAATTCCAATTAATTAATTCTAGTCTAAAATTTCTAGACAATACATCAGCAGTCAGCACCCTCTCACCAAATTTGAAATTCCACACTCCCGCTCCTAGTGATTATAATAATAATTAGTCAAAAGTGAAACCTTTAAAATTGCGTCTTAATTGTAGAATAAGTAAAAATTATGCTAGCAATCTGAAATATAAATTAAACGAATTAATTATCCAAACTATATAAATCACAATTAATTATTTAATATTTTAAATGGAAAATTAAATATTTAATTTTCAACTTGAGAATCTCACCCAACTAAATAATTTATAGTTGACAATAATAAAATCATACGCCCCCAAGGTTATCTGTTGACCCCAAATGGTTTGTAATAATAAATTCAATTTTATAGGCGGAATATTTTCAACATTTCCCACATCCCCAAACCAACTTCTTATGGTCTCCATCTTTATATTAAAACTAAAATTAAAATTTATATTAATTTTTCTACAAAAATTTTAATTAACCTGTCGAGATGTCCTTGCTCCAAGAAAGAGAGATGGAAAATAGTAACAAAAATGAAATAAACATTTCCATTTTTTGCAATAACTGGCATCCCCGTAAATATCCCGGGAGTTTGCATTAGCATAAAATGGAATATTCCCCATTATAAAATTTGTAATAACAAGAGCCATCGTTTTGTTCATGTGATTCGTCAGTTTTTTAATTTCTTGAAATATTTCTATTACCTACAAAAAAAAACCCGCATTTTAATTTAAATCATACCGATTTTAATTGTGATAATTTAATTAATTTTACTTGTTCATGACCAACACAATTATTTTCTAAAATGATGACAAAACAAGTCACAACATGATGAAAAGTGAGGACAATCATTGTGAATAAAATGTCACCAAATAATTTTAATACTTGTTGATACACCACAGCCCACAATGACACCACAGAGTATGAAATTTTGGCGCAAGTTTCGAAATTCAGCACAAAAACTTTTGACACGGTTTTTGTAAGAAAGTCTTCATATATTTCCACAATTGACAAAAATGCAGTGAATAGACAGAGAGAGCACAAGATTGTGGCGATGAGCTTCAAATAAATGAATTTTAATTATGGGAGTTTATTTAAACACAATTAACAATGAAATTACCCAGCTTTTGTATTGAGACGTTAATTTTTGGTCAAGTTGACTAAGAATGGAAAATAATTGTCCAATGGATTCACATTGATGATCCAGTAAACAGAACATGGCGATGAGAAAAAGAGTATCAAAATTGTAGAAAATGGATAAAAATTTATTGGTGGTGTAAATATTTTGAATTATTTTAACCACAAAATAAATGACTATGACAAGTCGATTAATGAGGACACAAACCTAGAATTAAAATTAAATTAAATTCATAATTAAGGGTAAGAATTATATTTTCAACTTGCGAACCTTTTGTACTGTAGAAGAATGAGAGTGATATGTCGAGTCAATGGAATTAAATGAGAATTTAAATGGAAGGAGGAGAAGATGGTACGAAAATGAGAAAAATATTTTTAAATATTCCACCGATAAATTTTCATTAACTCCGCCGATTTTTATTGTCACGTTCTCAGGACAGTCCTCCAAGGAAATCGTGACGTCATTTGTATTCAGTGATGTCCCTTCTGTCACTGGCTCCACTTTTGCTGCATTAAGCTTCTTGCTAAAAATGGAGTGAATATTTTTTAATAACTCTTAATTTTTTTTACAAAAAAGACTTACCTGAGAACTAATTGCCATTTAAATGAAGTGTTCATTTTAATAATAAATTCGTCATTTGTTGAACCTATTTATTGTACTTGGAAATTAACAAATGAAAACTTTAAATTAAATGTAAAATTTAGTAAAAGTTAATCGTAAATTCACAATCACAATATTTTATTTTTATTTTATGTAAAAAAATTGAGAATATTTTAATAAAAATTGGGTACAAATAGTAAAGCTTGACTATGATAAAATAAATCGTAAAAAAATAAATTGGAGTAAAAATTGATGGATTTCTTGGATCCTAGACTCTAGTTTGATACTTGACAATAAAGTCAAGTCAATTAAAGTCAAGTCAATTAAAGTCAATTAAAGTAAATTAAATAGTTGACATGTTCTAGTATGAAATACTGTTGACAGTGCTGACTGTACATAAAAAACAATGTTAGTATTCCCAACAAACTGCGTAGGTACAAAATAGACTGAAAAATAAAATATTTTGTCAACAGAATATGGTCAAGTACAAACCATCAATAAGTTAATTAATTTTACAACAATAAACAGGTTAAATTATTTTCCTTCTTTTTGTCGTACCACAAATTGGTACGTGATCAGTCTTTTTTTAGTATGCGTCATCCAGTAGAGAAATGTGTACAATTTTACATAATAATGAGTAGGGAGAATTGTACAATCTTGAGGGTCATCACAAATGACTTTGACTGACCCTTTCAATTATCATTGCCGATAATTCTTCCATGAGCATTTTTGTTTGTATGAATAAAAATAATTTAACGCAAGGTCAAATAATTGATAACAAGCTACAACTTTGGTGCTTATTTCGTCTTAATTCGTTTTTATTCTCACATTCTCCAATTCTCCATGTTTAGCTTGTACAAAAAACAGTGCAAAAACATTGGGTTTTGGCAACCATAAATGTAGTTTGCAACTTGCAAGCCTAAACCTTTAATATTTGCAATCTATTTCTTTTGTCAACTCCTTTCACAATTTTTAATTTTGAAATCATTAGAAATAATCAAGTCCCCAACTACTGTCATTTTAATATTTGTCAAATTATTTATTTTAATCATCATTTTTTATATTGCCACGTTCATTCTATTGGGTTTTAACTAGGCAGTTAATTAATTACGTGCCCAACCAATTTATCAAAAATTAAATATTTTGTGTAAAAAAATGATGCCAGAATCAGAGAAGGAGAGGGACCAGAAGAAAGACGAGTATCTCCAAAGACTTGCGAAGGACCTGAATCCTTTGGAAGAACATGAGGCTAAAGGAAAAACAATAGCTAATTGGGTACCTAATTACAATTAAAATACATTATTGATGTTTATGTATTGAATTATACAATCAATAAAAATATTTAAATTAAATTTTCTCCCCTACATTTTTGATTCTTTACGCAAAAATAGTCGTTACTTAATTGACCGATGTAAAATTGGTGGCAGTAGTGGAAAAAAAACAGCCGCTGATAATTTCCATGACCTTGACCTCATCGTCTTTGTCAACAATTTAGAGCCCCCATTTACTGACACAGCTTTAGCCAATTTTGCTTCAATTCTTGACAATTTTCATGGTGTGACCATTTTGAGTCGAAGGCCAAATTCATTGAGATTAAAATATGACGAATTTGAATTTGACCTTCTTGCTGCCTCCAATTATTTAATTGAAGTGAATCAACAAGTTAAATTTGAAAATTTTGTGGCTACCCAAGCTCACGTCACTTTAGAAAAAATTCAAAAAAATCCCGCCAATTATTATGCCTACAGTAGCTCCCTCGCTGAATCCCAAATAAATTTTGTGAACGAACAAAGTCCATTTATTCACGACATCATTCGATTGGCGAAATATTGGAACAAGAACATCGAAGGCATGGAACAATTTGGCGGGAGATCAGCGTTAATTGAATTAATTGCAATTAAAGCGGGACAGGAAGTTGAGGGACGAGTGTGGAACACATATGCAGAACAAGATTTTATTCATCTCTTGGCTTATCAAAAAATTTTACGAAAAATGGGAGATTTTGAAAATTTATCAATTCAATTCAATTTTGATCCCTTAAGTTCCATCAGGGATAAAACGTCATGGCGGCCATCTGTTGGCAAAAAAATCGAACGGCAACCTAGTGTCGTTGAACCAGCCAATCCATTTAATAATTTAGCCGCAAATGTTTCACGTGAACACATCAAATTATTTAAAAAAGCCGCCAGAACTGAACAACGTCGAATTAATGAACTTTTTGGGCCGAAAACACCCCAATGTATTTATTGGGTTTGGGCTTTTATTATTATTTTTATTATTTACAAAATTTATAATTAAAGAAAATGTAATTATTTTAATTGTGGATTACAATTATATTTTGAAAAGAAAATCTTAATGGCTCGTGCCACGTCGACACGAGCCAATTAAATAAACAAAATTGAGCCGCCATTGTCATTGTCACGCAAAATAAATAAATAGAATAATAATTTTGTTTGTCACCAATGAAATTTTTTGCCTATTTCAAGACTCTTCAATGAGGGTGAAGTTTGTTGAAAAATTCTAAAAATATTTAGTCAATTTTCTCTAATCAATTTTGTCAATATTTAACTAACTACGACTCACGTTTATCATTGTCTTCTCATAATAACCAAAGTTTAATTTAGAATATTCGTCTACTATTTCTTGTAGTGCATTCTGTCGGCCATTTTTATTTTATTTTTGTGGGTAATTTTTAAAATGGCAGATTTTAATGATTTGTATAAGGTTTTGACTGCCCAATTAATTTTAATGCTGGTCATGACAGTCGTGACACCACACCCAAATTTACATGGTCAGCTGAAGATTACCACAAAAGTAGAGACAAACTTAATAAAAACTTTAATTCCTTTTCAAGTCTGTCAATTTTTATTAATTTCCATCAATTCCAAACACTCCGCCATTTTGACTGAATTACAACATTTTCTACATAATTTTGACTCCCATTTTCAAAAATATGACTTTAGTCCCTCAACGCTTTTGTCCAATCCCAGAATTTATAGTCGGTGGTCGTCCATTCAAAAACACCAAAAAAGTTGCTCTGCCTTCATGCTCATACCATCTAGGATGACCAATCAAATTGAAAATGGCGGGCAAATTCAACTGGACAGACTGGGCCCTGAAATTGAGGGGAGGCATTTAAGTGATTTTGTCAGTCGAGTCAGCGACATTTTCATGTTAATTGTCCCCGTTGAGGAGCGCCATCAACTAAAGTGGCGCATTGAGGGACTTTATTTCGCGCAAATATTTGAAAGTTATCCCTACAATTGGCTCATTCTAAAAATAGCGGCGAATTCAATTTACAAAAATGCGCCCAATCAAGTAATTCAAGTCAACCAAAAATGTCAAGTAGGTCAAGACTTGTGCCCTGTATCTGTTGACCCAATTAGGTGGACTGGAGCTGATTACAATAAAATAATTAATTATTTCCAAAAAAGTAGAAGAAATTTTCAAAAGACCGCACTACTTCTTGACGCTTGGGTCTATAGAGAATATACAAGTGACTTGTTGGAAAAACTAGAGAGAATTAAATTAAAAGAAATTTTATTAGAAAAAAAAGAATGGCTCGGCTACCTCAAACTTCAGCTCCACCTTGTGGCTCACGTGAACGCCACGCCCCTCCCCAAATTCTTTCGGGACCAAGATTTCACCACGCATGGGCGCCTTGAGCCGCATTGTCAAAGTACGAGTGATTGGCGCCACAGGGTTTACTACGACTCGTACTATCACGTGATTTTTTACAGTAAAAACTTCAAAATTGACTTTAATTGCTTTCGTGACCTCACCGACCCATTTGACCTGTGGATTTCAATTAGTTTGGCTGTTTTCATATTTCTCATGATGATGGTCATGGTGACCTCACAGAAATTGAGCATGTCAACCTCAACAGGACAATCCAGCGAAGATTTGGATCCTCTCTTGCCCCTTGTGTCAGGACTGCTGGGTCAGTCAGGTCAAAAGTTGAGTCATGTGACGAGATTCTGTAAACTTTTGTTGTTGACCTGGTTCATGATCTGCTTTATTCTAAATAATTATTATCAATGTCACTTGCACAGTACGACAATAGTACCTGGGGTCATTCAAAAAAGGGAGATGTCATTGAGTGACCTCCTCCTCCAGAATTTTTCAATATTTCCGTGGTACCCGGACAAGAAGGGCGATCATTCGCGAGATCTAGAGGGGATGATGAGGGGTTCGGAAAAGTCGCCAATATGGCGGGATTACAAAAAACTTGTTGAGAACATGCAAACGCATTACGATCCATTCACATTGAAGGGCTACCGCAGGATTTATAACCGTGACCGCAGCGGCGTAATTTTATCGATGGAGGAAGTAAAAGCGGATGAAATTGCGACGCCAATTTTATTTCAAAGAAATTATTACCACACAAAAGAAACTTTATTTTTACAATGGCAAACATGGCGATTTGACGCGCCAAATTCGGATACTCTAATCAAAGCTCATAAAAAATTAATAGAAGCAGGGCTACGGAATTTCTGGTATAGATGGCTGCTGGAGTTTAAAAATTTGAAGAGGTTGCGGGAAATTCAAAGTATGTTTAAAAATCAACCTGAAGAAAAATTATGGATGAAGATGACAACCAAAGTTGATCATGGATACAAGATGGCGGACAATATACCCACAGCCATGTTTATTTTATTGGGCGCGGGGTTGGGGATGGCCATTTTGGAGTTTGTGGTAGAAAAATGTATTGGCGGGAGTCAGAATTTTTAAAATATTTTAATGATGATGTATCAAAATATCGATAAATATAATAAATTATATTTGTATAAATTATATAAATAATTAATTGATTATTATTTATTTGCTTTCAAAGTAAGATTTCGATACAGAGAAAACTGAAAAATGTGGAATTTATTAAAATTAATGATTAATTATTTACCAATTAAATAAATGACTTGTCGTACACTCTCAAAAGCGTTGTGAACTTTGAATTCCAATTCATCAATAAAAAGTTTATGATGGGGACCATATTGATATGACCGCCCAAAATTAAAATTCAAACTTCGTCCCATAAGTTGACCAATTAAATTATTCACCAATTCCATACCAGCTTCTCCTTGTAAATAAACGACGACAAATTGAAACAAAAGATTAAAAACATAAACTCCGAATGCTACAAAAGTGAGAACTATCAAAGAAATTCCCAATATTTTTGACCCGATACTCCCATGACTGTGACCATGCGAGTGCGAGTGGTGACTTTTTTGGGCTTTATTTTTCTTGTGTTCTTTATGCTTTTCATGGAAATGAGTTTTTATTTTATCCCACCATTCTGAAGCTACTTTGGAGTAGTGATCGTACGTTGTTTGAGATGCCGAAATCAATTCTTTGTGTTCGTTACTTCGGTTCTCATCTTCGGGGTCGGGGGGTTGGTGTTGGTGACCGCTGTCTTTTAAAATGGCTTGTTGTAATTGCAAAAGACTTTGGTCGATAAAATTTTCATGTTTTTGGTGTTCTTTTTCTTTGTCTCCGTGCGCATGCCCTTCTTCGTTTTGGGGTGGGGAGTGGTAGTGTGGCATTGAATTTAAATTATTTTGGTTCATTTGATGAAATTGATGAGGATTTTGGTTCATTTGGTGAAATTCTGGTGAATTTTGATTTGGATGCTGAAAATGGTGGGGATTTTGGTTCATTTGGGGTGAATTTGGATCTTGTTGATGGAATTGGTGAGAATTTTGATTCATTTGATGAAATTCCATTGGATTTTGTGGGTGTTGATGACTTTGAAAATTTTGATTCATTTCCTGAAACGTCATAAAATTTTGACCTTGATTCTGAGGTGGTTGAGATGGTTCATAAAAATTTGAATTTATGGGTTGCGTCTGGAATGAATTTTGCTGTTGAAAATTTGAGGGGTGATTAAATAAAATGGGGATATTTAAATTTTGAAATTGTTGGTTATTGAAATTAGCAGGATTATTTAAATCTTGATTTTGAAATTCCAGGCCATTAAAATTGCCTTGATTATTAAAATTTTGATTGTGGTGTACTTCTACTCCATTAAAACCGGGCTGATGATTTGAAAGTTCTGGCTGTGGCTGTTCAATAAAATTGGACGGGTTATTCAAATTGTGATTTTGTAATTCTGGCTGATTAAAATTGGGTGGTATATTTAAATTTTGATTTTGAAATTCTGCACCATTTAAATTTTGATTCAGATTAGTCACGTGATTCCCATTCCACTGCTGTAATGGTGGCGCTTGTTGAATTTGATTGTAAAATTGATTATCTTGGTTTGGATTGACCTGAAATTGTGCGGGATTATTTAAAAATTGAGGTGAATTGGGGTCAATTTGATGACCCACAGAATTTTGCTGTAAGCCAACTCCGCTCCCTTCTCCCCAAGTTCCTTGTTTTTTCATCAGTAATTTTAAAGCTGACTCCATGTCTTTTATCGACCAATCATCTTCGTTATATTGACCCAAATTATGGCCATCTAGTGGGCGGTCAAGAAAATTGGGTCGTTGTGTCGACGTGGGCTGTGTTTTATAGTAAATTCTGGGTTTTTGAGTGATGCTCATAAACTCGTCAAAGTTTATGTAAATTGGAATCGTCTCTTGGTTTTTTGGGACCATTTTTGATTTCTCCCGCATTGGCGCAAGTGCAGGCGGTCGCGGAGGCGCACGCGGTCCTTGAATACTTTTGAGAAAGACATCAAAGGGGATTTTAAATATTTCAACGTTTCTCAGATTTTTTATTAAAATGGGCGATTTCATTGGCTTCCGTCTGTATCCATTTTCAAATCTTTCAAAATTGGGCGCCTAAATTCAAATTGAATAATTAATTTTATTTGAACAAAGTAATACGAAAATTGTAAATGAATTAAGGTACATTTTCAAAAAACTCCATAAAATTCTTTTTCCTCCCGCCACTCAAACTTGGCGGGGGGTCGTCCGGGTGGCCCAACTGAAGAACAGACTTGACAAAATTGGGAGTGAGAGCGGCATCACGTGACAATTGTTGTTGTAATTGATTAGTAATTAATTTTAATAGGTATTGGTGAACCACTTGATAATTATTATTTCTCAATAAAATAATTAATCTGTCCAAAACGTGCCCCGGTAATTTTTGAACTAATTGATCAACTTGTTTTTCATTCAAAATATTAAAAATGTTCGTTTCACTAATAAAATGGCTGCCATTTTTATTTCGATTTAAATTATTCAATATTTTAACAGCTTCCTCTTCACTGGGCTCTCTCTTGAGACTTTGAAGCATAGACTCAAGGCAATTTGTTAATTTTAGTGTTGAGATAATTGTCAGGAGGGTAATTAAAGTTCTCGAAATATTTAATATTTTCATGACTTTTCAAGTTAAGTATTAATTAAATTAGCTCATTTTTACTAAACTCTTTTAATTATTTTTAAAAAAAATTTTAAATAAATATTTTTACGAGACGTTCAAACTGGAGCAAACGAACGATACACTTTTTGACAATTTTATTTAACGCCTCAGAGACCCTCCTAGTGATTGTTTTGATGCAGAACCAGAAAATTAAAACGGTTTTTTGTCATTTAACTTTTAAGTTAAACCTGTCAAAAAAATTAGTTTTGATAAATTCAACTAAATTATGCAATTAAATTTAAAGGGAGACCACCCAGGACATTTGTCTCAATTTCATGTTTTTCAGGAGGATGATTTTGGTTTAAAACTTGAAACTCCCGCAACCTTTTGTTTATAAATTATTGAGTCACATGTCACATTTCTCTCGCAATGTTCACGTGACTTTTTTCAAAATAAAGCGCTTTCTGACTCTGCAATTTTAGATTTTGCCAATTTTAACTAATTCATTGTTCTCATGGATACAAATTGTATTTTAAATTTTACAAACACTTGAAAATTTTCAAAAGAATGTATCCCGCTCAAAAGTTATTGAATTGAATTGTAATTAAAAAAAGTTGGCGCAATTAACTAAATGGCGTTTAAAAAGCCATCTCAATTAACTTTAATTGTACAAATTATTAAAAAATTCAATTTAATTCTAACCTTAATTTAATTCATCTCAAATGGGACCACAGGAAAAAGAATTGCCCTTAATAGAACAGGTAACAATTTAATAAAAACGGCGGGATTTTAAAATTAAAAATTAATTTAATAATTTTTGACTCCTTCCATTTAAAATAAAATTGAAGAAACCCCCTGAAGGTCTCTGGCAAGGAGATGGGTCACCAGCAATAAAATCCCAAGGGCCTATTTTGACATTTCATCCTGAATTCACTGACAAAGAAAAATCCTATGGCGCCATCTGGACTCAAGATCATGGCCTTAACGGTCCTACTGGCGAGCATTATTGGACCATCAAATTCGGTGAATTTGGTCCCCGCCTCACCGCCCTGGTAGGCTTGTCAAATCGAACTCAATTCAAAAGAGGCGACGCATGCTCTGGCTTGTTCTACGGACTTGAGGGTATAACCCACGCGGGTGTCTACGACCCCAAAATGGCCGTCACTGATTATTTTGGCCCTGCCATTTCATCGAATGACACAATCGGAATTTTAATTTCATTTGAAAATTCAAAATTAAAAGTTTACTTTTTCTATAATGGGAAACCCTTGGGCCTGGCTTTTAAAATTGCCGCCTCGACCCTCTCTTACGTTTACCCCATCGTCCGCTTCTTTGGCAAAAAGGGCTCTGCTGAAATTCAAAAGGGGGATGTGCCCGCCATTAGATTACCAAATCCTTCAGAGAGGTACACAGACATTGAAGGGGCGTGGCGCATGATGGAAGGAAATTTTGTGGTCAAGGGTGAGGTCACTCAATGGGGTGAAAATTTTGATGAAGTGACCCTCAAAATTTGTTTGTGTGGGGACAAATACCGCCTGCAATTAAAAATAGGTGACACCCAAGACAATATTTTGACCTTCAATGCCAAAAGGACAGCCAAAGGATGGAAAATGTTGAGGATCATGAGCAGGTCAATGACCGGGAAAAGTTTGATTGGCCCCGCCAAAACTGTTGATAGGCTCATCAAAGACTTGTGTCAAGAGCCAAGGTCAGCGACCATCAATGGGAATACGGTCAAATTAATGAAGGGCAAGGCCGTGGCCACTTTTGGGGCCTTTGATGACACTCCAGTGCCCTACATGGGCAACCCTTTTCCAGAGGTCAAGGGCAAATGTAAAATACATTTGTAATTTAAATTGAGGTCAACTTATTTATTGTAAAGTTGAAAAAGTGCACTCAATTTTATTGCATGTGAAATAATTGAAAAAATTACAAAATTATAATTAAAATTTGGCAATGATTAAAATCACAATTAGAATTTAAAATCATCCATCAATAATTTCAATAATTATTTTTAACCCATTTAATTTTAAAAATAATTTAAACTTCTTTTTTTATAACGACTAGAGATCAATCAAATGTGTCAATTTTTTTTTGAAATAAGTGATAACCTATATAAAGTTAATTGATTTTGGAGTATTTAATTAAGTTGCTAAAAAATTACATTAGCATAAAGAGTCTGATATTTTTATCAGTTTATCTGTGACATAATGACAGATTTAATTATCTAAAATAATTTAACATTTTATTTATGTAATTAACATCCCAATTAAATTAATGTTGGCCCTCTACAGTGTAGCCATCCGGGTCATATTCCAATACACAGAAAAAAGATTTGATATTTAATTGAGATTAAAAAAAGTTCAAGAGGGGAATAGATCAATCAAACTGATCAATTAAAAAAGATAATTTAATTGTTCGCTGTAGTTAAATTTAGTGCTTCATAGTTTGTACGCTAGACAAGGCAAAAAAATGAATTTGTTTACAAGTGTTGTCCTCTGTGGGTTCATTCTCCAAATTTTGACCCTAGGGGCTGAAGGGGTCAAGACGAAGGATGAGTTTCATGATTTTATTCGCAAGCAATTGAAACCCGATCCCGCCATTAGTTCGGAGGTTTTTGTCACCATTAAAAATGGGACGATGCGAGGGTTCACCGCCAGGGCTCAAAATAATAACACCATCTACAGCTACATGAAAATCCCTTTCGCCAAACCTCCAGTCAATGAACTCAGGTCAGTTCCATTCTCTGTATTTTAAAAGTAAGGTCATGGGGTCAAATTAGTAACGTTTCTTTATTCCGATTAGATTCAAGGCACCCCAAAGTGGGGACGGATGGGGTGACGAAATTTTGGATGCGACCCAATTGACCCCTGCTTGCCCTCAAATCTTAACCGCTGTTGTCGCTGCACAGGAGGACTGCCTGTTTCTGAATGTTTACTCATCAAGAACTGGAAATGAAACTGGAAGGGACCCAGCACCAGTTTTCATTTGGATGTTTGGCGGTAAATTTTGAATCTTTAAAAATGATATTTTTAACGATATTTAAATTGGCTGTTTTACAGGTGGCTTTGGATTTGGTGAAAGTTCATACTACACTGGCTACAGATTACTGTCACAAGATGTTGTTTTAGGTAATAATTAAAATTAGCGCCATTATTTAAATTTCGAGAGACATTGGAATTTTTGGAATTTTTGACATTTCCAGTCGTACCAAATTATCGAGTCAATCTACTTGGTTTTCTGGCCACTGGTGACAGCGCCTCACCAGGAAATTACGGCCTCAAGGTGAAAGTCAATTAAAATTAATAACTAATTTAACACTTAGTAACTTTAAATGAAATTTAGGATCAAAATTTTGCCATGCGTTGGGTCCAAGAAAACATTGCGGCATTTGGCGGTTTGTAATTATTTAAAAAAAAATAATTTTGCAATATTTTCTCTAAATTGTATTTTCAGGTGACCCAAATCGAGTGACTATCATTGGTAAGCTCAAAATTAATTTGGACATGCGCTCTTTCTAACAAAAAAAATCCGCAGGTGAATCGGCTGGAGCTGCAAGTGTCACATTTCATTTGATTTCGCCCATGTCCCACGGACTCTTCCACGGTGCCATCGCTCAGAGTGCCTCCATGGTATAGAATTTCATCGCATGCGCGCTGTATTCAAAACAACTCTCAAACTAACAAAATTTTTTGTTTCAGATCGAGCCATGGGCCATAGACGAAGAGCCTTTAGTTTACACTCAAAAAATAGCCCAAAGACTAAACTGCCCCACTGAACCCACTACTGCCCTCGTGGACTGTATGATGACCCTCCCCTGGCAAAACATTTCAACAACATTTCTCACCACCCTCCTTGAAGACGGCTCCAACCTCAATGTCCGTACACTAGGTGTCGCTCCTGTAGTAGAACCCGATTTGCCCGGTGCATTTTTGACGGAAGACCCCATGAAATTATTGACCAGCGGGTTCATTCCTGATGTCCCCGTTTTGATTGGTTGTAACTCAGAAGAGGGCTCTCTGTTCATGGGCGCGCTCCATTTTCTGAATTTTGTACAAAAAAACAACACAATTGACAATCCCGCTTGGCAGAGGGAGACACTTTTAAATTCTCTTCTAGCACCCTATGGCGTCGAGGATGGGTACGGGGCACCCGTTGAAGAAGTTTTTGGTCTCGCTTTTATGCCCGATTCAAATAGACTCCATTTTAATGAAATTTCTGATGAAATGGTCGATGTAAGTCCTATTTACTTTGTCACGTGGTCAGTTTTTTTATGGGTTAATGGCCTTTATTTTGTGGTAGATGATGAGCGTGGTTGGATTGAAAGGGGGAGTTCTTAAAACGGCAGACATTTTGAGTCGAAGATTGTCCAATGTTTATTTTTATTCTTTTGAATATCGCGGACATGTTGACAATAGGTAATCTTATTTAAAATATTATTCAAAAAATGACGGCAATTTGAAATTAATTTTTTTGCTAGTTTATGGTATTACGTTTTTGATCTTTTGATTCCAATTATTGGAGGGGAAATTCCACCATTTGAGCATGGTAAAAAAATTTTGATTTTAATTTTAAATATTTTTCTAAAAAAATTTGAACTAATTTACTAAATTTTTAATTGTAGGAGTGACTCATGCTGGTAAGCTTATGACAAATTAAAAACATTGGGTATTTAAATTGATGACCTTTGACCTCATTTGTTGGGAGTAGATGATTTACTTTACGAGTTCAACATGCCGTTCATTCTCAACGCAACGGACTTGGCCTTCTCTGCCATGTACACGGAACTTTGGAGCAATTTTGCTCATTTTGGGTATGGACCAAGTTTCCCTCCATTTTTTTGAAAATTTTTGGGACCGTTTTGAAATTAAGTAAATATTAAATGAATGATGACGACAATTAAAAATGGAATGGAATAAATTTTGTAGGAATCCGACACCAGTGGCGACAGATAAATACCCGGTGTGGCCAAAATATCACTGGAGGGAACCAAATTACATGATTTTGACCTCCAAGCCATCTGTGGCCAAAGATTACACTCAACAATGGCGCCTCTGAAGACATTCCTCTTACACAAAAAAATCCATTCATTTAATTTTTGCGTTCCTTCATTTTATTGACTATAAATTAAAATATTTATTATGTTAAATAAAAGGACAATAAAAGTGGTTTAAGTTGAATTCCTTGTGAACTTGATTTTAAATATTTTTAATGCAGTTAATTTTTTTTAAAAATTTTTCATAAATGATTACACACTTGTAGTAAAAATTGTAGAAATAATTGAAAAAAAAAATTTTGATAAATGAAAAATGATAAGGAGAATTTAGTGAAGACGACCCATGTACCCCGCCGTAATTTGATTTTGCCAATACCCACTTGTTCCAACCTCACTACTATTCATGGTCAACAAATAGAGGGCGCTTCCAGGATGACTGAACCGATAAACCGGGTTGAGGTAAGGTTGAGTTGCACAATGCTGCCTCCCATAGTGCCTCCCATACTGCCTCCCAATGCTGCCTCCCATGCTGCCTCCTGATGCCCCGCCCAGAAACGTCCAACGCTGCCACGATTTCTTCCCATGTTAATTTCCCATACTGTATCCCAATGCTGCCTCCCATGCTACCTCCCATACTGCCTCCCATTAAAAAAGGAGTGTCTCCGAAGGAGGTCAGTTTCCCGGTTACCTCGGCATGTCAATCGTACTAAGATTGACCTAACCTTACTTAAATAACCATTATCCTAGAAGGTTAGGTTTAATGTCACTAAGATTGACCTGCCGAGGTAATGCGGGAACTAACTTTGATTCAAAGAATAAATTATTTACGGGAGGTAGCATGGGAGGCAGCATTGGGAGGCAGTATGGGAAATTAACATGGGAAGAAATCGTGGCAGCGTTGGACGTTTCTGGGCGGGGCATCAGGAGGCAGCATGGGAGGCAGCATTGGGAGGCAGTATGGGAGGCAGTATGGGAGGTACTATGGGAGGTAGCATGGGAGGTACTATGGGAGGTAGCATGGGAGGTACTATGGGAGGCAGCATTGTGCAACTCAACCTTACCTCAACCGTAAACCGAATACCCACCAAACAATGAGTCCGGGTCAATATAACAAAGAATTTTTGAATACAGGGTATTATACAGTAAAGTGTTACCTAGGCTAATTTTGACAAACCGCGATGAAGTTTTTTGAAAATGACACACTAGCTAGGGAATATGATTGGTATTAAGATACCGGTAACCAAATTTTAATTTTTGAAAATGCCCAAAAAGGGTGGGCCAAAAACTAAATAGAGCGCCTGTAATTCAGCTCTACAAATCTGGGACCAAAAAAATGAAATCTTTCAGCTGCTGAGAAAAGTAGGGTTCAACAAAATGTTTGTGTATAGAACCATAAAACGGTTCCTTGAAACTAATAGTTTAATTGACCAGAAGAAAAAACCAGATAAATTTTTTTTTCCACTCCTGCCCTTGTCAAGAAAGAGAAGCTCCGAATTGCCCGAAATCCGGTCCGCTCTTAAAATAAGGTGGCCAAATAACTCGGTACGCATATCCTGACCCTTAGAAAGTGACTCAAGTTTGACATAGGAGTCAAGTCATTCAAAAAATATAATCGTCATTATTTGACTCCACCCCAAAAATTAAGGAGGCTTCAAAAATGCAAAACATTGCTGTAGCGGTACACAAAAGTTCAGATAAAAAATATAAGTTTCTCCAAAGAAAGATTTTTCACGACCGAGCAAGCCCAAAATTCTCAAAACGACAGGATATTAGCCAAATCATCTTAGTCAACAGATCCGAAGCCCAGAAGAGTCATTCGAGGCCACCATCCTCAGCAGGTCATGGTTTTGGTCGGGTTGTCATGAAAAGGGGTCACGGACTTGATTTTTACCCCAGGAGGTCAAGGTCAAGGCCAAAAATTATCTGGATGACACCGTAAAACCCGTCATACACCCACTCAACTCATTCACCAAAAAAATTGACCTAGGACCTTCCAACAGGATTCCGCCCCTGCATACAAGGCGAACGTCGTACAAAATTGGCTAAAAGAGAAAAAACCCGACACCATTTCTAAGAGTGAATGGCCCCCTCCTCCCCGGACCTCATCCCGCTGGATCATTTTGTGGGTTATCGATTGAAGCCAAAGACCTGGACTAAGTTTCACCAAAATTTGGCCACCCTAAAAAAATCCCTGTAGAAATGGTGGGCCAAGTTCCACAAAAATCAGTTTTGTGCCGCCCATCGGTCTTGGAGGTCACGACTCCTGGCTCCTGAGGGCGCAAATGCTGACCATTTTCAAAATCCTTTACAATGTATGTTTGGTAGTTAGCCATGCATACTTGTGCCAGATATTTTTGTTTCAGAATGAAAATCCTTCGAGATATTCAACAAAACGCTGGTAACAGTTTACTGTATAATATCCTGTAAACAAAATGATTTTGGAGGGGAACGCATTCACTCAAATCCGTCGAGTACAAATAGCGCCCATAATTGTAAGTTGATGTATACTCCACCAGAGGGATTCCCTGACCATTCACAGCAGTGGAGAAACAACGCCCCAATGGATTTTCCATAACGTACACTGTATTAGCTGCGGAATGCAAAGACAATTTATTGTAATACCGTAAATAATACAATTCGAACCCACTCAATTGTTTGGACTTACCATTAGCCATGGAGTCAAGGGAGTACATGTGATCAATCCGTAATTGAGTGATCAAATCGGTAACAAATGGAGGCAAATGAAATTGATTGACGGCGGGCCCTCTTCAATTTTTCAAGGGAGTGAGAACCGACTTCATCTGAGTCTATTTAATTAATTAATTAAAATTAATTAAGGGCATTTAATTTTTAATTTTATTTGTGTATGTCTCAATTGTTGTAAATGAGTAATTAATTGCGTACCTGATGGTGTCAGTGACGTGGCTGACAAGTTAAGAATGAATGGGTGGAGTGCCCAGAATAAAAGACAGTTAAAAATTTGCATTTTTAATCAAAATTTAAAGTTGTCAAAATATTTAAAAATTAAGCATCCTGCCAAATTACTTAGAAGGTGGATACTCAACTCCATGCATTGTACTGCCTTTTTTTGGCCCTGCTTGTTCCCAACGAAAATGTGACTGTGCCTTCCATGGTTCCGTCTTTTTAAAATGTAAGGGACGTCATGGTGGGGGTCTATTTATTATTTTTTAGACTTTACAAATAAAGGTAGTCAGATTTTTACATGATAAACGAAGAGATCAAATCTTTAAGTTGAAAAAAGATAAAAATAGAACCCTTAGAACCTTTGAGTCAAAGACCTTGATAATAATAGCCACAAGATAAAATTGGAACATGTCAATTAACTCATGAAACAAATTCTTTGAAAATTAACTTGATACACAAACAATTTAATTTTAACCGCCTTTATTTAACCTTCTATTTAACTTATGGCCAATTGAATAGGAATGCAAGAATTAAATGAATGGATTGTAGTGTTCGAGGAATGTCTTCACAGGCGCCATTGTTGAGTGTAATCATTGGCCACAGAGGGCTTCGAGATTAAAATCATGTAATTTGGTTCCCTCCAGTGATATTTTGGCCACACCGGGTAGCGTATTCCCAAACCCCACATCTATACGAAACCGCACCACACAAGAGACAAATCATGTCTGTGTCTGTAGCACTTCACCTTAGAAAACCTTTGAAATGCTCGTGACTCATGCTAACTGTCTTTATGTGGTTTTATTGTGTACAATGCGATGAACAAAAAATTCACAATTAAATCCTAGTCTGTTTTTAAACGCTCTAAAATGTACTTTTTTTTAATCTACAAACAAAAAATATGAACAACAATTATCAATAATTTTTTACTAAAATGAATCCAAAATTTCTACATAATATTTAACTACATCTCGTAATTATTTCTTATTCTTTATATACAAAGATGACAATTAACTCATTTGAAACTCAAGTTCCCAATCAAATGACATTATTGACGACCATGAGATTTTGCATTTGGTTAATTCAAGACAATATTTTTGCTCAATGACCTTTTCCGTTTGATGCTGGATTTTCCAAGTTCTTGATTGGATGGTCTACCTGCCTCAATTCGTTTTGCACCATGTCTCAGCCCAACCCGAGTTTTCCTTCTCGATTGAGATATTGGCTGAACTGAAATAGTTTTTTTGTGAGTAACTTTGTTGACATGTGTAATATTTATTAAATTCTTTCTTGATCAACTCCTTCGATTTTCTCACAACCCAATTTGATTTAGTTTTCTCACTAAACAATCCCAACCATTGATTTATTTGTTCATTATAATTTGTTGTGTCACTTGTTGAAGGCAGTGCTGTCTGTATAAAACATTTCAAGGACTCATCATGTGTTGAGAATTGATGAATTTTGTATGTTGTAGGGTAAATTAAATTGGCCCAACAGATCATACCGTTGACAAGTTTATGAGGCTGTATGGCTGTTGTGATTTGTTGTAGAAACTAAAAATTATTATCTCAATATCAATCAATGCGAAACTATGCATATGTACTGAAAGTTCTTACGCAAATGATATCTATTGTGTTAGATCCTTATTCATCGCTTTATTTTCCAAGCTTTGGCATATCAGCCCGTCTGTTTCAAGAGAAAAACAAATTGGAACATAGGCAAGACAACATCATGCTTCGACCAATCATTTTAATTGCCCTAGTTGTGTTTGTTGTTGCACAAGCATCTTTGAGCTCGGCTGCAACAACAAAAGACAAAACGACTACTAAAATAATTACAAAAAAATCGAAAACAACCAAAGTTACAACATCTTGCAAGCCTACGACAAAAGGCGTAACCACAAAATCAAAAACAACTAAGCCAACTACAAAAGCTGTTACTACCAAGCCTACAGGTAAGGCATCTACAAAGCCTACAACTAAAGCAGTTACTATCAAACCAACAACAAAAGCCACAACTTCGAAGTGTCTGGGTACCGAAATCAAGTACCTATACTGGTACCCAAATCAAATGAGTACCAAATTGATGTACCCGTACCTACCCATACTCGTACTGGTACCCAAATACTTGAAAAATGGGTACCCATACTCATACCCATTCGGAGCACTAAATTGATACTTTCCCCGTCAATTGCGTCGTGTGTCATATGACATGACTCATGTTCCATCAAACTTTGAGCTAAAGGAGTGATGAGGATATTTTATTTTTTACCAGAAAACGATTCAGGATTATGGCCCTAAAAATTCTTTTTTTGGTGTAGCTGCCAATCATGTGGTATGTGGTCCATTAACATTTCAAGATATACATTTTGGTCAACCCTAAATTAAATCCACGTGGGGTAAGTGACGCATGACGTACCCTCCTCCCTCTACCTCCTGAAATTGTATATAATTATTATCCATCGTATTCTTTTGTGTCCAAAACGTCAATTGAAAATTCTCCGGCTTGTCAATGAGAGTGAAATGTTCTGTTTCTTTTAAATGAAATTGTGAATAGAGTAAAAATATTTTGTTTACCCTTGTCTGGGTAGTCTCCATACAGCCAATAGCCAAATACTTGAACTATTGTCCAGTCAAAAAAAGAAATTGAAAATTCTATTATTTTTAATTGCGTAGTCAACGGTATGTAGTCAAACTCCAAAACAAGACAATTAAATTTCTAGAGAATTTGAAAAACAAAGAAATGATTTATCTGTCCATTTAAAAGTTGATGAGTTTAGTTCCTGGGCTATATTTTACTTGTTCTACCACTCTCTCTGCTGGAGCTGGAATACTCCCACAGTTCAACTTCTGATCTTCTTGAGCTTTTAGAAACCAACGCCCTTAAATTCCTGAAAAACATTTTGAAATAATTTTCCCCGCGAATTTTGAAATAAAATGTTACAAAGGAGAAACCTTCACTTGGCTTATTTTTGTTTCACATTAATTTCAATCCTTGGAATTCTTCCTATTCAATTTGACACCAAGTCAGCTAAAATTCGAATCGTTAAAAAAGGCTTCAGGAGATGGCTCTGGAAATTTTGGCTCCTGAATGGACTTCTTGTGACAACATTCAAATCCTGCCGCCTAATTCAGGCTTTGGTATTGAGTCAACATGTTCAATTTTATCATCTGTGTTGGCACATTGCAGTGGACAGTTCGTACGTCATTTGGTGTTTTTGGAATTCTCATTTATTTGGTCAACATCCAGGGATCAATGAAACCATTTTTAATGGGCTTGACATTCATCAAGAAAATGAGAATCAGGGTCATATGAGGTCACGTGCTTCTAGCATAGAATTGATTGTAGAGGAGTTCAAGATAACGGAGACTTTGAATTCTGATGGCGAATGGAGGATTTTGGAACAAGTCAAAATAATTTTAGCCTGTGTGGCCCAACCATTCGGTCACTCGAATTCTGGTGAAACTGGTAAAAATGACAAGCAGAATTATTCAATGCAAGAATGGCTCATTGTGACCGTAGGGCCCATGTTCATGATGGCCTATCCAGTTGACTTTGTAATTGTCTATTTTGGTGACCCTTCATCCCTTGAATTTTTATACTCGGCATTACCCCTGAGACATCAAACTGAGAGTAACTTGACCCTTTTGGGAATTTATGAGACGATAATCTTCTTCTCCATTTTCTCTGTGGGCTATTACGGAATTTTTGTGAAGCTGGCCTTTATTCAAAATACTCATGACCAATTGGAAGCCACCTTGAAATTGATGACGTAAGAAAAGTTAAATAGTTTTACAATTATAATTAATTAATTTAATTATTCGACAATACCAGCACAATTTAAATAGTAAAATAGTAAGGATATTGGTCTTGTGACAGGTCAAAAACTACGGGACTCAGCTGGGTCAGTTTAAGGGAGGAATGTCAAAATCTTCGGCTGGCAGAGTTAAGGACTCATTTATTTAATGGAGTGTACGCCCACGTGATTTTTTCGTACAAAGTCCACCTCATTAACATTTCCATTGATTTCATTTTCTTTGGAATTCGTCTGTACACAATCCATCCGATTTTTTCCATCGTTTTTTTATGGACTGGACTTTCAGTCATGATTCTTTTTATAATTATCTTTGGCAAAGCTTTTGCCATTCCAAAATTGTTTGATGATTTAAGGGCTCAAATTGGGGTCATGGCAAAAGGATTGCCAAGGGGAGAAGGGGAGTACGTAAAATGTTGGGTCAAATCAATTCCAAATGTGGGGATTAAAGTTGGGAATTTTGCAGTCCTGGATCGACTTTCAACTCCAACATTTGTTGATTTTGTAACGTCACAAGTGGTGAGCTTACTTGTGTCCTTTCCAAAATAAATAGGACCAACCGGGCACAGGGTCAAGGTCATGGTAGTAAAAATATTGACCGAGTGACAGTGAATTAATGTAATTGTAAACAATTTATGAAACCACCCTGCATCTTCTATGATTATGAATTAATTTTTAATGTGAACTAGACCCAATTGATGATGGGATTCCCATCATGGGAAAAATCGACAGAGATGAAAGAAGGACACTAACTATTATTAATGTGTCCTTATGTATCCACCTGTTAAGTGGAAACCCAGTAAAATAAAACTAAATGGCTATAACTAAAGTACAGTAAGTGTACGCTAATAATTTAGAAATGAATGATTCCATCCATTTGGATAGCTCTCATTTTTTAATATATTTAAATTTTTAGTTTAATTTTACATAGTTTAAATTATTTTTTAGTACATTTCATAACTCATAACATTGGTGGCGAGAGGGGAAAGGGAAAGTTTATTTTACTCCATATTTGATGACAATGACCTCAATGTATTCATTACATGAATTGCAAAATAAATTCATAGCTCGCCGCTCCCTTTAAAGCAAAATCACTCATGTGCTTAAGTTAGTGGGATAACTGGGATATATAACATTTTGCCTTTGGGCTAGTCAAGTTTTGCATATTCTATGTAATACAGTCATGCTTCAAAAAATATTTTTGCCGTACAACCCATACTCTTAGTTCTTGCCACAAAAAGTCAAATATTTTTATTTGACTATTTTGACTTGACCAGGAAAACACGAACCTTTATTTGTTTTATTCTTGTTTCAATTCATCTATACGTACAGCAAAATATCAATGTTTATTTAAAATTCAAAACACAATATTCAACATTACTTGAATCATAAACGCTAGTCTTGAATTATCACATTCATTTAATTTTCAGTAAAAGTATTTTACATTAATTGCACAATTATTTCAACAGTTACAGAAATATGACAAAAAATATTTTAAGGACAATTGAAACAAGATTAATTTTAGGTTAGGCATATAAAATAATCAACAATGTTGGTCCTGACTTAGCACTGAGGGAAAATGGACTCTACAATTCAAAAATATTGCCGCCATTTTCAAATGGTCCAGAATTATTTTGCATGTCGATCAACATCAACAAAATCAAAGTCATTTTGAAAATGGAAAGTTTGAGAGGGAATTTCAAACGATAGGAATTCCAACACTAAAATTCGATACGCAATTTAATTTCAATTGGGAATTAATTAAACAAAATTCAACAAACATAG
This sequence comes from Arrhopalites spinosus, assembly GCA_034700945.1. Lineage (NCBI taxonomy): Eukaryota > Metazoa > Arthropoda > Collembola > Symphypleona > Arrhopalitidae > Arrhopalites > Arrhopalites spinosus. The sequence continues at coordinate 1,672 of JAQIVZ010000613.1, read as the reverse complement.
ACTGGATTAAATTCATTCAAGGTTCAATAATTCACATTTTAATTTCAAGCCATCCAATTCGAAATGAAAATGGCCATAGCCGTTGGGAAAATTCGATTGAATTTGTGGCGCGGAGGTTTGAAAAAATTAATTTTATTCATGATTTTATACTCACTTTTCAACATGTCCATGTCCATGAAGGCCAGGCAACGCTAACGGAGGAAAGTTCAAATTTATTTGGGTCTGGGATTCGACTCAGTTACCATGTCATCTGGGTCTGGGTCTGGGCCTGGGTTTTGTTTTAAGAATTCCACCCTTACATGAAGGATCCAAAATTGCAAAAATCGGATAAAGTTAAAGTACTAACAAATTACAAGTGTGGAATGGCCAATACGAAAAATTCTCGAATTTAAATTTCACATGGGCGCGCAATACAAATTACATGAAACTTTATTAGGAAATTTAAATATTTCATTACATTTAAATACAACTAGTTGTCCTCATTATAAAAAGAAATTCTGCGCAACAGATAAAACAGATTGTCGTCGTTGCGCAACCCCCAAATATGCCAAACGCTACGCCCAACTTGAAAAAACTGGGGACCGTCATTACAGAATTTTGTACCCAACAACTGACGTAAATTCAAAATTCCCGCTTGAGTCAATTTCAGGCCCATTTTCAGCCCCCGTTTGGGGTCTCCTCATGACCCTCACTCTGTTCGCCCTCTACCGTCTTTATTTCATTTTTCATTGTGATTTTGCCACAACAATATTTTTTGTCCTCACTGCATTCATCAACCAGCCCCAATTGTCTGTTGTTTTTTTAAGAGGTCAGGGAGGTCGAGGTCACGGTCAAGGTCAAAAAATCACTGGTCACTTTTGACATGGATTTTAATTTGTTTTTGGATCAATCAATATTATTTAGGAACTCTACGAAGTGATCAACTTGTCCCCCAATCTGAGAATGTCCAGTTGACGGTCCGTGACCTTTTGAAATTTAAATTTGCCGCCTCAGAAAATTATGATCAATGGCTCATGGAGTAGATAGCAAAAGCAAGGGCTACTAAAGAAATAAAATGGAAGGACCCAGTGACTCTTGTATTGGAAAATATTTGGACAAATTCAACAAACTTGAAAAGGAGAGCAATGCTTACTGATCGAAACTCTGCAGAATTATGGAAAAATATTATTTTGGCCCAACCGGATTGGAATTGGAATGAATTAAGTGATGATATTTGGATCCATTCATGGACTGTTGGATTTAGCCAGCCAAATTTGGATTTATTGGTCAACAATTGGGGTAAAATATTTCCTAGTGGGATTTATACCTACAGGATTAAATTGGAGAGTTATATGTGGGATCGTCATGACAACATATATTATAGAGAACATATCAAATCTACTTTTGACATGGCGGAACAAGGAAAATTACCAACATTTGCAAACTCTATTCATAAATCTGGGGCTTATTTGTATGCCATTGGTGCGGGTCTTTCCATACTGGCTTTTTTAGTGAAAACTATTTATGCATCATTTTAATTTTCATAATTTTAAATAATATTAGGGGAGATGTAGGTAAAATTCCCCGGTAGGTAAAAATCCCCACTTTTTAAATCTTGAATAACGCTGGTAGGGTAAGAGATAGAAAGTTGGTGTCCACATCTTTTTTTGACCTCCATTCATATGCCGTCTGG
>JAQIVZ010000612.1:0-57101 GCA_034700945.1 Arrhopalites spinosus | reverse complement strand
TGGGCCTGAGAGACTGATGGGCCTGAGGGACTGATTGGGCCTGATGGGACTGATGGGCCTGAGTATTAGTGTTTCCCTAATTTAACTTTGGTTGGTATTCGAAAATTAAATTCATCCAATTCTTGAACAGTTTTGAAATGATGACAGTAAATCTAAAGCGACAAAGTTAAATAATTATTAATGGTGAATTTTGAAGAAAATTAAATGTGAATTAACTGACCCGTGTGAACTGAATAAAAAATAATTCCTTGTGAGAATAATTGGGTGGCAATCCCTTTAGTTGAATGGGTGTGGGATCATTTTGCAAATGTTCTTGTAAAATATTCCACAATAATTCCAAAGATAATTGCCAAGCTTGATAATCTAGTAAATCGTATCTCTGTCGATGTAATAATAAAGACAATATTACAATGCAATTAAAAACCAAAAGTATTAATTCAATTGTAATTAGCAATTTACATTTAGGTGAACATCAACTTCTTGGGGTTCTGAAAATTTTCGAATTTCTGCCTCACTGAATTTTTCCTTCTCAAAAACTGTAGGATCACTAAAGAAGGCAGCCAACAGTGGATTATATTTATTCTCCACAAATTTTCCAGGAATTTGTTTCCAATTTCCACGATCTACAAGAGGTTAATCAATTAATAATCACTTTAAATGCAAAATCTTTGATCTAGTACAAATCTAAACTAATTTGGAATATAAGTTATTTACACATGATATAAAAGGCATTTAAGATTCGCTTCACCGTCGTTGCACTTCCATAACCTGCCAAATCGAGTGCACTGCGTGATTGGAGTAAATTTGAATTTATTGTCATATTAAAAAACATTTAATGTTTAAATAAACACGTACAAAATCCCATTATTGAAATATGGCTGCTCCAACATACCCAACGGAAGAACTATTAATGTTCACAAGAAAAATGGGATTATTAGCATAATTGACTCTCCAAATAAATTCTCTAATTTAGAGAAAATGTGATAAACTTACAAATAGACTGATCATGATAAGACCACACCAAAGTACTGTAAGATCGATGATTCGAGCTAATTGAATGTACGGTTGGATGATTAGCCAACTCCACTTGAAAAGCATATGTAGCATTCCAACTTGATTGTCGAAGAACATTGACAAAATGATCCCTTGAAATTTTGGTCTTTTGTACTTTCAAATTGAATTTTAGCAAGTTTTTGGAAATTTGATTCCAGCACCTTGTACTTGCTAAGCTCACGATAAATGGTATGAACTTCCTGCCATGCTACACCAGATACTATTGAGCGTATCCTTGAGCCAGTTGAATTTTTGTATTGAGAACATTCTGTAATTTTCTTTGGAATTGGAAATTGGTCAAATAAATGATTAAAATGATGATCAAGTTCTCTTGCCAAATAACTCTACAAAAAATATGAAGACACTATTAAAATGAATATTATTTCAACAGTAAATTATTGTCTTTTACTTCTTTGAATTGATAATCTGGTTGATCATGATAAACACTAAGAAATTTTTGAAGTGTTTGATCAGGAAAATACTGAAACAACTTTTCCATGCACACAAATGACCATCTATGAGGTCAAATAGAATTTTGATAATTTTGGATTCAAAATTTATTCTTGGCATTATTTTCGATGTAAATTTTAATAGTCAACTCACGTTGTGTCAGGAGGCAATTTTATATCTAGAAATGTTGTAAAAATGTCCCACGTCAAATCGGAATAAAGTCCTCGGTATAATGCCCACTGTAAATATCTTCCTGTTATTAAATTCATAGAAATTATTGCCAGTTATTTTTTCAGTACTTTAAATTGTTAAATAAAACATTACCAATTCTTCTTTTGGATGACACTGGAAAATAATTGACATTTAAATCCTTGAAGTAGTTTTCATTCTTGAGGACTACTGTGTAACCATTACCCTTTATCGGTACAGAAAATTCACTGGCTAACTTTTGAAACATTATTTTGTAGTCCACTGTTCTCTGTCAAAAATTAATCAGTTGAATAAATATTGTGTACAGTAAGTTTGACAATAAATTCAATACATTTAATGGACCACCAGGATCGAGACGATTAATGTTATTTCGATAAGTCACATTATTTTCTTCGCAATTGTCCAACAAATTTTCTTCAAAGTTGGATCTAAGTACATTTGTAATGTTTTGAAAAAAGATGCAAAAATATTCCCTAAATACTAAATTAAGACAAGAATCGTACCTGGTGTCATAACCAATTTCAATTTCTGAACAAATGATGTCGGCAGCCATCAGTTCAATTTCGTCATCTGGAATATCAAGCTCTTTTTGTACCAGTCGAAGTGCATCAGTGACAACTTTTTGTGTGCGTACAAAATTCCATGATGAAAACCGATAGACAAGTGATGAAACCAGAGGAATTGACAACTAATTTAAGTTAAATGATTAATTTGTTAAATAGAATATTTAATATTTATTTTGTCTTTTTATCCAAACTCACCATAAATTGCTCTTCCGTTCGATTATATTTTATTTTAAAATAATCCATTAAATTTTCCTGACCCCACAGACCACTCAGTCCTGTCGAGGTCAAACGGAGCCATCGGACTAAAATGTCTTCAGTTTCCATTACTTGAAATGTCTTCATATTGTCCAGTCCTAAATCCTTTAACAAAGAAGGAAAATGTAATGCAATTTACATTTAGTGGCTAAATTTTCAATTTTCTTTGTAATGTTGTGTGCTTACTTGCAGTAATTCTAAAAAATATGATTTAGATGTTTCTTCCCTTCTATCTGTCAATAAAAATCAATATTTAGTTACATAAAAAACTGGCAAGTTAATTTAAAATTAATTATCAAATAAAAAACTTACGATAATCCATACACGCCTTGTAAAATCTCATCAAATTTTGTTCATATGACTTGTCCTGATGTAACTTTTCAAAAAAAAATCCTGTTCAAATAAAATAAAATTGAATAAAAAAAATAACTGAAAAATTAATCAGTGATTTTTGAAACTTACCAAGATTTTTATCCATTTTTAAGTCTATGGGTAAAACCCAATAACGGATACGATGAGACAATTGAAGTTCGTACTGTTCATCAAATGAATTTGAAGAATTTCCACACACAAATAAAACAAAATCATGACATGGGTCAATTTTGAAATTTATCCTGGAATAAATTTTATAAAAAAAAGAAATTAAAAATTATTTAACCCCAAGAAAATGGAATTTACTAAAAGTACCTCTCCAATATAAATTTTGATGCAGCATTACAAGTCTCGTTTTGACAAAGGTGAATTGGTCCAGGTTTCTCAATTGTTGCAAAACTGTAGATTGCTCCAATGATATAACAAATACAGAGAACAACAAGACATTCCATCAGCATAGCTCTGTATCGTTCTTTTATGGGTTCCTTTATCCAAAACCTTTTTATTTTTAAATATAATTTCATGAAAATACTAAAGAATATAAAAATTGTCTATTTTTTACCATTTAAAATTAAAATAACTCCGTGTTTTAATTCCATTGTGACGAAATTTTGGGAATTCATAGTCATCATTTAGTCTAACAAAATATTCATCTGAAGTGAGACTTGCTCTCAAATGAGACTCCCTTCGATTTGTGTCCTGAGCCTTTCTTCGATGTATGAGAAGAACACTTGAAGAGCTATCTTCTAATTTTTTATCCAATGGATTAAAATTGATAAGTTTATGACTCTTCAAAAATTTACTCTTTCTCTTTGTTTTCCACTTCCTCTTTGAATCTTTGACAATATATTTGCTTTGTTCAATATTACTCTCTGTCTCGTTGGGCAATACGTCCAAAGTATGGGTCACAGAACTGCTATTCTGTTTTTTAACTGTACTGTCGTCAGTCTTTGATTGTCGATTACCTTCTCCCTTTGACGTTGACATGATTCACATAGAAATGCATTGCTAGCTTTCATCATTCCCAATAATGTTGTGTCAGTATGTGACTAAATTTTATGAAATTTCATGTTGATTATAAAACAGTCTAAAATTTAAAACCCTGGCAAAAACTAATGGATTTATTGTCCTTTCCTTGAGGGATGCATTCCACATGTTTTAATTGTCATTGACAAGCATCATGACAAGCATCGGCTTTTGTTACAACTTGTAATTTACAACCTTTCCCAATATTATAATAAGCCCCACTTGTTGAATCTTTTGAAACAATGTCTTACTTTAGATGGTTTTGCATATGTTTGTATAAACACAAAAGCCTTGATTAGTTAAGTAATTATAATTGAATAATTGTTATTATGATTAAAGAGCTTACATACATACATATGTACATACTTGTATATTCAAGACAATTAAACTTTTTGTTTCTAGCTCAACTCAGTCTAAACTATTGATACCTTGTCAAAAAAAAACACAAAGGCTTTCTAACCATCAACACCTTTCCCTATTCATTGATCTAGAAAGTCTTTTTTTAGTTTTTCTGACTTTTACGCGTAACATTCCACACAATTAAAATCACAAACACAATTAAATATGGACATCCAGTAAAGACCACACTACTACAAAGCATTTAAAGGACTTGTGACATTTACAAAAAAATTCTTGGTCCATGTCAATGTCCACATCTTGCCATCATCTGCAAATGCACCAAGATTAACACAGGGGAATGGCAACAGTGACCCTCCTTTATAGTTCCATCTTGAGCTGCCTTATTCTCTTTTTAACATGTGGTGAGTCTGTCCTCGAACAATTGTGACATGAAGTGTGAAAAAAAGTTTATTTTTTCTCGAAATTTAAAATTAAGCTCTTCCAAATATTTCTCCAATTCTTTGTTTTTTTATTTCATGTGAACTAACTAGAGTCAAGAGCCAATCACTTTAAAGTAGCAGTGGATTTTAGTTTATCAAAGGCAATATGTAAGCAGGTCAGAGACTTCAGACAGAATCAAAGATTACAAGACGCCCTCAAGGATCAGGATCAATATTCTGTGGCTCCTCATCCATGTGGTTGGGTTCATTGGAAAAAATGCTGTAAGTTCTTCAACAAACTTTAAGCTCTTGAACTATCCTAGCATCAAGACTCTTTAATTAATTGTACTCATTGCTTAAAGCTTCTGCCAGCGGCCGGTCTACTCAAATGTGCAATACAGTTGAAACTAAACGATGCGGCCAGGAAGGTAAACTTTTAAAAGAGTGTACCATGTACAACACCATTAATGTCTGACAATTGTTTTAGAAAATCGTTCTAAAACTGTTGTAGAAATCATTCCTGGACCCGCAAATAAAGGACCATTCATCGACTTCCCACCATCGGGTCCTGGAGTGGGCCCCGGCCCTGGAAACAGTCAAGGTCCATTCATCGACTTCCCACCTTCTAGTCCTGGAGTTGGCCCTGGACCTGCAAACAGTCAAGGACCATTCATCGATTTCCCGCCATCAGGTCCAGGAGTAGGCCCCGGACCAGGAAACGATAAAGGGCCGTTTATTGACTTCCCGCCTTCTGGTTCTGGCGACGGACCTGCAAATAGCGTTCCGATCATTGATTTTCCTGACGGGAATGATGGACCAGGAAACAATCCTGGCGGTAGACCAAATGAAGTTTTAATTGATTTTCCATCTGGAGAACCTGGTGAACCTCCTAGCTCTGGTCCAGGAGACGACAAAGAACCATTCATTGATTTTCCTCCAGAATCGGGACCCGGGGAAGATATACAACCGGGACCTGAAAATAATCCTAACCAACCAATCGGTGATGATGAGACAATTGATTTTCCAAGCGATGGAAGCCCAGATGATGGTAGTTTGTGTCATTTCCCGCCTTGTTCTCCTCTTCCACCGCGTCCACCAAAACCGCCATCCCAAGAAAACGATCAAACAGTTATTATTGATTTTCCAAGTGACGGAAGTCCAGGTCAACAACCGCCTCCACCTCCCCCTGGAAACAATCAAGGTTCGTTCATCGACTTCCCGCCATCTGGTCCTGGAGTGGGCCCAGGCCCTGGAAAAGGTCCGTTCATTGACTTCCCACCTTCTGGTCCTGGAAACAGTCAAGGTACCTGGCCGCCATCCCGTGGCGACCACAAAGGTAACATAGTATTTGTTGTTGTAGGAAAAATTGTCACAGTTCACATCAACCTGCATTTAGGAATGGTTGATACTGACAAATTTTATGTAAACATTGTTAAATGAAATTTTAGGTGGCAAGCTTCATGTATCTAAAAGTTTGGCCATTGCAATTTGTTCGCAAAGGAGAAATGGACGAAGGAGTAGAAAGTTACAACCAGCGCTCGATGACAAAGATCAATACGACAAGGGTGATATATCCTGTGGTTGGCTGAGCAAAAGAAAATCTTGTTCAAGTAAGACTTTTTAATTTGAAACATTATTTTTTGAATATTTAATAATGTATTTTTTAAAATATAGGGTCGTCTGGCGATTGTTCATTTATGCCGAAGCCATGCTGATGGAAAGACAGAAACTAAAGACTAAAACTGCTAATTTATTCATAATGTGATTCCAACTTTTCTCAGTCTCGAAAAATGTGGCTGGGATGTTTGTGAAGCTTTTTTGTGCTACACCCCAATACGATTGTAACTGAATTCACAATGGCAAAAATATTTCTTAACGACACAAGAACTAATATTGTTGATCTTTTTGAGCTATCGAAGGAGACTTGGAGAAGAAAGTACTGTACAAAAATCTATATGTTTTGTTAACTGTCATGTATTGTAATTTTGTGTTATTTATTGTCAAAGTTTATTTATTAATTTTACAAAAAATTGTATTGTCTTGCTGTGCCTGCCGTATGTATGAATACCCAAAGTGTTTGATACTTGTAGCTTTGTTTTTGCGAAATTTATGTTATTATTCTCAACACCAAATTGAATATTCACTACAGAAAAATTGAGAGACTCGTAGTCATTTTATTTAATTTATTTACTTCACACAAAAAAGTACGTGTCTCTCAATTTTTCAAGTCAAAAAATAAAATGTACTGAGAATAATTCAAAAATAATTTATCCATTTAATATGGTATCCATTGTTCAACGCAAAAAAATAAATGTTTTAATAAAATCGAACCATGCTGAAATTTGCCTAAATATCAAAGTCATTTACGGTGGAATATGAACTACAAACTTCTACTCGTAAAAATATTTTTGACATCTTTGTAACAGCAACAAAATTAATGCTTAGTAAGTTTGCCATTTTCCATTTATTTGTACATTTTCATTAGCTAAATAAACAGGTACAACGTATGAGTCACAATTTGTAAGATAATAAGAAGAGATTGGTTATAAATTCTTGTGATGAATTACTTGTTATTAAAATTAGCTTGAAAAGGAATCCAGTATACACTTTTATACAAGATTAAAACAATTTTTATTTGAAAATTTATTGCCTCTGCTTTTGATTCAACACTGGTGCTTCAATTTTGAGATGTCTATCAGTTGTCAATGTAGAGGTCAATTCTTTGGTGTCAACATTTGATGGTAAAGTAAATTTTTTCTTGAATTCTTGAACTGAGGTCGCATCACCTGTTTTTTTCTCCATCTTTGCCTCAATTGTCATCAGATCATCTTTGACAGTCACTTTAAGATTTTGGGGATCTACATTTCTACCCAAAGGTACAGTCATGGAGAATTTCCCTGGTGTATTTTGACTCTGTTCTATTCCGGATCCAAAAAAATCTGAAGAGTCTGTGTCAAAGAATTTTCGTTCAACTTGACTTGACTGTTGTTTTCTTTGTTGTTGTTTCTCTTCAATAATCAATGGAGCCTCAATCTTAAGATTCCCTTCATCAGTCCAAGTTGAATTAAGTTTGGATTTATCCACATTCTTTGGAATTGTAAATCTATTCATAAATTCATGACCAGCTGTTTTGACCTCAACAGTCATGACATACTCTTTTAATGTAATTTTCACATCATCTGGATTTACATCCCTTCCAATGGCCACCGTCTTGGTGAAAGTTGTTTTGTTATCATCGTCATCACTGTCGACATTCATTCTTCTTGTTCTGATTAAATGATGTGACCTTCCTGCATTGGAATTCAAATCACGATCTGAGTCAAAAAATCTTTTTGGAAATCCAAATCCACCATCTGATCCTGATGATGATGTTGAAAATGAATTTTGATGGCGACTAAATGTTGAGGAGGATGGAAAATGGAGCGATTCCCTTCCAAATGGGTCCGAGAAAAAATCGTCATCTGAGTCCCGAGTCATCTTTTTTATCTGTAAAGAAAATATAAAACAAATTAAATTCCCAATTATCTCAAGGAGCGTGTAATGTGTAAAATGTATTTTCAAGTACCTTTTTTGTAATGAAAATGAGCTGCAAAAATTTCAGTACTCCACAAAATCTTGTCCTTTCTTCTTCAAATTAAAACTGTAAACTGTTCTCATTTCACCCAATTCTCATCTTTTATAAAGCCTTTGAGGATGAAATTGTAGTAGAAAGGACTCTTTTTTACACGGGCGAGAGTTGTTGATGGAGACAGACAATTTCTCCTCGAAATTTGTCGCCTACACCATACACACAGAACTCACCCACAACGATTAATATCTCAATCTTGAGATGACATTGAGCTTATATGTTCCATTCCATAATAATCCATAGAAATTGTATTTTTCTATTTGTAGATTTCAAGGTAGGCCTAAACCCTTCAGTATTTTGCCATGTAAAGAATGTGCAGTGTAGGCGGATTTCATGTGAGATCTAAAAACAGATCCCTGACTCACACAAGAATATTTTTCACCAGTTTCTCTCTCCTACGACCTCCTTTCTATTGGGTCTATCTCAATAACATTTTCAAGATCATGTTGATTAATCAATCTGTATTTAATAAACATTTCATCACTATTATCTCTTCTCGTTTTCTATACTCCTCCTTCCCAGTGCAAATTAATAGACTAAAATGTGATTCCATGAGAAGATTAAGATGAAAATTTGTATGCTAATTTAGCATTGCTAAACTACATATTCTTTACATTTCTATCGCATTTTGACCGCTGACTAAACTAAAGGTCGTAGACCGTTTCATTAGAGGTTAATATGCATTTTGCTTACCGTTTTTTAGCGTTTTTAGTTTTGTCTATGATTCCACCGCGGAGCTTTGACAGAGTTTGCAACAAAGGACGTCTTCCCATGAACAGTTTAGACTATGAACTGAAAGGTTCTTTCAGTTTATAATAAACTGGTAACTAGCCATTACTAGGGTCAATGATGGCAGAGGAATTTTTGCTTACAATTTAACTGAGTTGCCAAAATCGTTACAATTACAAATAATTTGTCTGCATTGTGGAACGAGTTGAAATTGGTTAAGCGACTCTGGAAAGGGACGAAAAGAGTAAGAAAAAGAACTAATACTATTTCATAATTTCAATTACATATATGAAGTACAGTTTAATCATTCCTAAAATACGAATGTCGTCATTATAAAATGATGATTGATTATTGTCTCATTTTCTTTTAATTTTGTGGAAATGTTGAACCGTTGATCTGTACGATGTGTAAAAAAGGCTGCCGATTCTATCTATAGCCATTGTAGGTCACATGGATAAAAATTTCAACATGAAGAAATGATTTCCAATGTTGTTCATTGTTGGGATGAGCTCTGATTTTGTGGATTTCTGTGTGGTCGTAGATACATACATAGTAGCTCTTTAGCCAGTTTTCAAATTGACCTTTGAAGGCTCTTTGATAGGTCACGTGCGAGATCCATAATTTTTTTCAAGTACGAAACATTTGCAGGTCATTGTCTGTTAATCTGACACCTAAAATGCATCAAAATAGTTTCAGGTCAAGAGAAATGACATGGACATTGGGAGTCTATAGAATTTGTGACGTCACGAAACGAAAAAAAATTAATTCTCACTCGATGAGTCCGGAAGCATAGAAATTGAGCACAGTTTTCGTAGTTAAATCCCTATCCCTCTCTTTGGATTTTGCAGCATGGTTAATTTACTTTAAAGCCGTTTATTGTGGCTTTAATTGCTCTGTAATTGTGTTATTGTTTTGTATTAATTTTAAAATTGTCAGATTTTTTGAAAACATTGTCAAGTTTTCAAGCTTCAGAGCATCTCTATTGTAGAATCAAAGTTTGATATTTATTTCTGGCTAAAAGTAAACTAAAATTATAATTTTTGCTGATATGGACGGACTAACTGCTTCAGAATTGACGATGATTCGTCGCCTCGCCGGTAACGATGCATTGGTACGGAAGAAAACTATCAAAAAATTAAAAACTTGGCTAACGGCAATATTGCGAAGAGTACCTGATACGCCAGGTAAGATAATCATCATTTTGTTGACTCAAAAACATTAATATTTATCATACTTATTGCAATACAAATGTTATTCCTTTTTTATTATGTGTTACACAGACTGTAGAGAATTGATTGAGAATAATTTTCTTCGCGTTTGGAAGGCCTTATTTTATTGCATGTGGATGGCAGACAAACCTTTACCACAGGTAATCTACTTACATCAATAAAGTTTCTTTTATTACAATTAAAAATTCTGACTCAGAATCTTCTTTAAAAGTTGTATTCAGTGCTTTATTCGTCTACATAATTAATGAATAGTAAAAAATAACTTTACATTTTAACTTTATTAGGAACAACTGGCAGAACAAATCTCATCGCTAGTTGATATATTCTCTTCAAAACCTCATGTAATGAATTTATTCATTGAATGGTTCTTTCGTACAATGGCAAGAGAGTGGCAATGGATTGATCGATTTCGTATGGACAAATTCATGATGGTATTATTATTAATTATTATCCCAATGTTATTTTTAATCCAATGATTATGTAATAGTCATTTTGTTTATAAAGTTTAACTCGATTTGTACTTGGTCTCTCTTGTAGCTTATGCGTCGTTTCTTAAGAAAGACTCTGGAAGCTCTTTCAAAACAACAATGGAAATTGGAAGCACTTGATGGATTTCTAAATATTATAACTGTTGTAGTTTTTAATCATCATCCTGAAGTTAAGAAAACACGATCGAAGGCTCGTGATCCATCACCTGAAATTTCCCCTCTTGGTTTACAAATTCACATTGTGGACATTTTCTTGGAAGGTTTGTAACAATTATTATTGGGTTTAAAATGATAAATCTTAATATCTATTAAATATGGATCATAAATTAATACACACGTTAAAGTTTACAAAGAGATTGGTAATGATAAAATGATTATTTAAAAAAGTGAATTTTGTTTCCTTATTTTGCAGAGGTGTCCAAAGTTGGAAGTCACAGGTTAAAAAGTAAAAAGATACTCAAACTTCTCAAACCCTTCATTCATGAACTCAGTACAAATGATGATGAGCGTATCCTCAATGAAATTCGTGAAAGAATTTTCTGTCACCTAATGAGACAAAGTGATGTGGGTATTGACTATGCTGAAGGAGGAGGTATGGAAGAAGATACAAGTGAAGATGAAGACGATGAACCTGTTGCTACTACTCCTTCAAAGGATAAAAATAACAAGAGGAAAAGGGATGAAGATTCTGATTCAGATTTTAATGATGAAGAAGGGGAACAGAGGGAACAACTTTCTGGTCCATTGGATCCAAGAGCTGGCGCCGTGGATGTGATTCTACCCCAATTAGAAATTGATTATTCACAATTGGCAGAAAGATTAATCAAAATTGGTGGGCAAAAGACTATTAAATTGAAGAATCGAAAAATTTTATATAATTTAGCCAGACAATTCCAACAATTGACAGTGGGAGAATATCCTCTAGCCATTGATTTACAAGAACCAAAACCAGCCCTTGGTCAGAAGGTTATTCAAGAAGCAGCTAAAAGATTGGTCAAACTGGATGACTCTATGGGGAATCCGGATAGGAAAAAGAGACCAACCAAAAAAATGCGTAAAAAGTTAGGGAAGGAAAGACTTCTCCAGTCAATGAAACAGACAGACGTTGACACCAGTATAGAGAGTAGTACAGATGGTGAGGCTAATTCTTCAATTTATTTGGAGGATAATGAACTCTTGGATCATGTTAGTGACAATTATATGAGTTACCTTGAAGAACTTCATCAGCAGAATGATTTAATGGATGAAACGGATCAAAATGGGATTGACGAAGAGGACGAGGAAGAGTCTGATGACGAAGAGGAAGCTCTGGATGATGATGACGAGGATGGTCAATCTGGTGAAGAAACAACATTAGATGATGAGGATGAGGTTGAAGATGAACAAGTCGACTTTAATTTAAGTGGAGATGAGGAAGATAGTGAAAATTTGACACAAGGTGAAAATATACTAATGAAGGATTTGAAAAATAACAAACAAATTAAAAATACTAAACTAGCAGTGTCTTCAACCCAGCTGCAAGTCAAAAGTAATAATCATATAAATTCGAAAAATAAAAAACAAAAAATAGTGGTCAGTTCATTGACCAATGGAAATAATCAAGAAAATCCTACAAATTCACCCGCCACCCCAACTTTGACACAACGAAGAATAAAGTTGAATTCAACTCCTCTCTCTAATGCCACCACCCCAAATGATGAAGATGATCAAAATAATGGTGATCTTTTTCTCAACATTTCATCCCCTCGACCTTCCAAGAAAAGAAAAATGAATGATAGTCTCCATTTTACTCCAACTATATTGAGTAGTCCGGGTGCAGCAAGTTCATCAACCAAAAGAAAACGAGTTAGCTTTGTTTTGGCCCGAAATTTGCAGCATGGTGAGAATAATAATTAGATGATAATAGTTATTATGAATGAAAGCGTAGCGTTGAACGTAGTTTATAACAATTATTTTATTCGTATATGTGTACAAAAAGTTTTTATTGTAAGGTTAACTTAGTACATAATTTACTAAATATTATGTCATATTGTAATTTGTTTTAGAACATTCGGACTATAAGGACTCTATTGAACGAAGTCCAGCAATTCCATTTGATTCTTTGAAGAAGCCCAACTATGGACTTTTGAAATCCCCCAAGTCTCCTGCTGCCTCTTCCTCATTGTCAAATACACCGTTTAGAAGTCGAGTCGCTAGCTCGGCACGGAGAGCCTCGGGTAGATTTTAAGTTTAATTTTTGTGTTTAAAATCCCAGCTAGATGCTCTCCAATACATTTGTATTTTGTCGTTATATTTCTCTATATTTCTTCTCTCTTTTTTTGCTGATTTTTTAGTTGCAATGTTTTGTTTAGACGCGAGTTTAATGGTTAACGAATATTATTTTGTTTTCTGAATACCTTGACTTGTATATTTTCTGATCTGTTCAAGTTTGTTCTATATATTATAAAACAATTGAAACATTGTATACCTTTAATTTTAATATTTAAACCCAATCATTCTTAAATACATGTCTAGTGGACGTTGTCTACTATATTTCACAATAGCTATAAGTTGATGTTGTATATTATTTTATTATGATTATATTACTGTTTCTCTTGGTCATCATGTAAATGATAAAAAAATTAAGAGAATAATAATGATTAATTATAATGGTTACTTTGAATTGCATATTTGATATTTATTTTATTACAAATGTGCATTAGAATACCACTTCGTATTTTGCCATGTAAAGAATGTGCAGTGTAGGCGGATTTCATGTGAGATCTAAAAACAGATCCCTGACTCACACAAGAATATTTTTCACCAGTTTCTCTCTCCTACGACCTCCTTTCTATTGGGTCTATCTCAATAACATTTTCAAGATCATGTTGATTAATCAATCTGTATTTAATAAACATTTCATCACTATTATCTCTTCTCGTTTTCTATACTCCTCCTTCCCAGTGCAAATTAATAGACTAAAATGTGATTCCATGAGAAGATTAAGATGAATTTGTACCGTAAACGATTGCATTCCAATTTTGACGATTATATGGACTAAAATAAAGGTCGTAGACCGTTAATTGAAGGTTAATTTTGTTAATGTCAGTAATGTCACCATTTTTTGCACTGAGGCATTTTTAGTTTTGTCTATGATTCCACCGCGGAGCTTTGACGTTGAAAAAATACAAATTTTTTTTACAAATTTTACAAATTTCTGAGATAAAATGGCCCATTTATTTCAGTTGGACACAGTCCGATATGTGTGTTGTTGTGGGAGTTTGAAGCCTATTTGTTATGTATATTTTTGTCGTCACTGCCTTCGACTTCGTTGTCCATACTGTG
The DNA here is from genome assembly GCA_034700945.1 of Arrhopalites spinosus. Taxonomy (NCBI): domain Eukaryota; kingdom Metazoa; phylum Arthropoda; class Collembola; order Symphypleona; family Arrhopalitidae; genus Arrhopalites; species Arrhopalites spinosus. The sequence goes on along the minus strand of JAQIVZ010000612.1, from coordinate 42,992 downwards.
TGAGTCATGAAGTGGACTCGCATTATTGTGGTAATTGTTCAGAAAACATGCCCTCAGCAGAGGCGAAACAAAAAAAGAATAGGTAAAAATGCTCAATTTTACACTCATTATTGAATTTGGTTAATTGTACGCTTAATGAATATTTTGATAATGTTTAGATGTAATTCCTGCTATGACTGTCCGAGTTGTAAACAAACTCTATCCATTCGTGCAACGACAATGCAAATGCCGACAGAAGAGGATCCGGAGAAATTGTCCCCAAAGAAACTTTATTATTTAACTTGTGGTTTTTGTCGTTGGTCATCTATTGGTGCTGGACTCCCTTACTGTCCAACTGCTTCCGGTCCATGGCCAGAACCAGAGAATCCAATGGGAGGACAACTCAATGAAATTGGAGACTATTTTAGAAATCTTGCTGTGAGGGAAAAGAATGCCAAGGAGAGAAAATATGTACACAAGAGTAAATTTCTTGCTGCTGTAAGTTTATTTTCATCTAATATTTTAAATATTAATATATGTAAGAATAATTATTTTGACATTTTATTTGATTGTCATTTAATTTACAGGGACGTCATGGTTTGGCTCATTTGCTTCCGAAACGGTTTCCAGCTGCGAATCCCGAAGAAATGGGAAAAGCCATTCCTCCACCAAAATTTGTTGCACCAACTTTAAGTGAAGAGGAAATTCCAGATTTACCTGATGATTTTTACGAGTCAGAGTTTGTGGCTGCTAAAGGTAAATAACTAACATTGTTTAATATGAACTTCCAATTATGAAGCTTGTATTATTATTACCGGTTGAGATGCTCAATTATTGTCAATTAAGTATAACTTGGCAATTTGTAAATTTTTCTAGTGACAACACTTACACAGCGATTCGGTCAAATAGAAACAGAACCTACAGAATCTTCAGCCTTGATGGCAACTCATAAACAATTACTTGTAAAGAGATCACTTCGATGTCGAGTGTGCGAACGAAATATTCATAAGCCTGAATATTCCCCTGTATCCATTAAGTTTAAAATCCAATTAAATGCTTACTATCATGTTCCACAAGTTCGTCTTATGGCTCCACTCTCTACCCCACTTACACCCGGTAGTAAGACTCGTGTTGTTCTTCGTTGTAAGTAAAATATTATTATGATATTTATTTAATATGTGAAATTGTGTACATACTTTATATTTTCTCTTTATATCTCTATTCTTCACAATTAGAAACATTGATTTGTTCAATAATTAATGGTGAATTAATGTTTTTTGATTTCAGTGGCAAATCCAACACAATTTCCTACATCTATAAAATTTTTACCGTTTGCCTGGGTACCTCTAAAGAAAGTTGGAGATGAAGAAGGTCAATTTATTGGTGGTGGTGATACCTCTTCGCTCTCTCCTGAAGATCCAAAAGTTACAGGAGGAGGGGGAGGAGGAGACAGCTTAATTGTAACACAACCAACCGAGTCCTCCACCGACCCACAGAGTTTAAATGTGAGCCTTAGTCTTTGTTCTGCATCAGCATCATCCCAAATGATGAAAGAAATTCATGTCCTTCCCATCCGAAATGAGCCTTTTATAATCAATTGTCGTTTGGACCCTCCCGACTCTGAAGTCGTGCTCCCACCAAGGGATGAAACGTCAGATTTTGATGACTTTGCCGACACTCCAGATTTCAATGATGACAAAACATTAGTTCCATGGAGAAAAGCAAATAAAGCTGCTGTATCACTTGATGTAACAATGGATAAAGATGCTGGAGAAGACGACACCCCAGTCCTTGGATTAACTCTCGAGTATGACTACGTCAATACTATTTTAGCTCTAGAAAGTAAAAATGCCCAGAGTCCACAAAAAGTAAGGCTTCAAGCACATCTTTTAATCGCCTTAAATCGAAAGCCAGAGTAATAGTAATTTTGATAGACCTTCTGTTTTTTAAAAATGTATTATCCATAATTCCAGATTACCTATTAATCTCGCAATAATTTTACGGAGCATTATTTATAAACACTTATTCACAGTATTATAAATAATCGTTTTTTTTGCTTTATGCCTGGATATGAATCTTTAATAAAAAAAATGAAAATGAAATATTTCAGACAATTGTTTTTTTTGATGTTATTTTACACAATTCCTGTGTTTTTTTTTGTTTTTATTTATTCATTTATTTTTCCATTTGTTTTTTTTCATAATTTTTCATAATTCCTTACAGCATCCCCATATTTTCTTTTTTTTCTCAATACATTGACAAGCTACTTGGTTTCTTTTTTTTTAAAATTCTTCTATATAATAAATAATTTTAGCCATTGAGGTTCTAACTACTTCTAGAAAATTTCGTACATAAGCTTCACAATAATTATTATTTAGGTTAAAAGTGGAATATTTCATTATTTTAAAAATTAATAATATGAGAAGGGGAAGAGAGAGAAATGTATTTTTTAACTTGATGGAATAAGTTTTGAAAAATAATCAATAATATATAAAATTCAGTTTTCTTTTTCAAAAATTCTTTTTTTTTCTTCTTTGGAAGGATCAATTCATTTTAGCAGAAGCAAGATATACCGGATAAATGCAAAAAAAGGTATTTATTTTGGTTTTTAATGGGCAAGTTGTTCTGCATCCTTCTCACATTATTAGCTCATTCTATCATTGAGATAAAAAGAGACAAAGTAGTTTTGAGCAGACACAAAATACTACACGTGTATAATTTGCTTTTGAACAGAATAATATTTGTATCCAAATTTCAACAGGATAGTAAATGTACTTTAATAATAATTACAAAACATTAATCATACTTATATGTATGAAGGTATACGGCCCAACTAATTCAAAAGGAAATAAATAATTTAATAATACTTGCGTCTTGCTGTATTATTCATATATAATATTATATATATATAGACAATAATTAATTATTTTAACTATATATATTACATAATATATATAAGAGTAGGCCATTCATCATATACATATAATATTATTACATTCATAATATTATCAATTTCAAAAAAAAACTCAAACACAAACTCAACAAGAAATAATAAATAAAAGATTTTCTTGTCTCAAATAATAATTACATATTCCCTATTACTTTAATAGAGTAGAACGAAGAGGAGAGAGATAAATAATCACACATTCCAATTTATAATTAATTGTACTTCAAATTAAATTACAATTCAACATTTACACTCGAGTGTCATGTGTATGTTTTCCTTCTTTTTGTCCTATTCAAAGCATACAAAAAAAATTTCTTTGTCCTCATCATCTTGAGATGACATTTAAATTGATTGAACATGAAGACACAATTAATAACAATTAATAGTATTGCGACCCTCCTACAAGATCTTCCATTTTAATAAAAAAAATTACAAATTCTTCCATGACTTTAAAATTCTAAAAAAAAGGAATTAAATAAATAATTTAGATTCAAATCAATATATGGAATATTCATACTATGGATGAATTGAAAGAGACTTTTTTTACACTAAGCTTATTACTAAGTTAACTGAGCAATTATTCGTTTCCTTCATTCATCCATTGTAAATATTCCGTGAGTATATCCAATAGTTCTACAAAGTTTTTCATTATTATAGAAATAGGCTTTTGGCCTCGTTTGCATTTTCTTAGTATTTATGTAATTATTTTTTTTGTATCATGTACAAAAAGAAAACAAAAAAAAACCCACCAACACACTTCTTAACTTGTTAAAAAATAACAATCATGTAGGGGAAAATGTACGCTCATAGTACTTTATTATTATTAACATTTCTTCGTCCTCAAGAAAACTAAAGTTTTGTTGTTGTAATGTATACATGGCATGTAGTACTTTACACGCATTCAAGCTCATTTAAAAATTCATTCCCCTTTTCACAAAAAAAAAGAAAACTGACACAACTTAAAAATAAACCTCATTATTTAATAGTCATTTATTACGTAAGTACTTGATAGTAATACGTTACGTATGAAATAAAAAGCTGAAAATACATTTTAAAATACTCTATCATTCATGAAATTTTGATTCTCAATTTCTGGCCCTTGTTGTACAGTACTTTTGGTACATTTAAAAAATTTTACAGTACATCATATTTAGTTATCAAGAGCGTGTATGTATACAGTAAATAGTAGTATGTCATATTAAATTGTTAATTGGCAGAGAGTTTTTGATCCTTAAATTCATTTAATAACAAAACAAATTCTTTTTTTGGCATATAGGGAGAGAGGGAAGAGAACCGGTGTGTGTGTAACATTTACATTAATTATAGTTTCTTTTTACTTAATTTAATAATAATCTTTAAATTACATTGTTTGTATGCAATAGGTTTTGGATGGATTCGCGGATGTTTTCCTTCTTTTAATTCGCAACGTCTAAAATGTAGTCTCTACAAATTGTTTTTTCTTTTTTTTATAGAACTAATATTTCAACAAGTACATCAACAACAACAACAAGAGCTAACAAACGGAGACAGACAGACAGAAAGCACTAAATTGTATGTTTAAAATGTAGCTCACCAAGTTAATTATTTTTTAAAGTCTACATTTTTTTTCTTCTTTTAAAAAAAAGTGATAATATAATGGCAATAGAGGTACTATATAGTTAACAATAGTAATATTTCCCATTTTTTTGTGTGGCTCCTATCGTTGGTATAATAAGTTTTTATTTTTTTAAAAAATTCCCTGAATTTCCACAATAATATTTTTTTTTATACAAATTTTCATTCCCTGATCTTTCCTCTATAGAGTATATTCTATACAATTATTATTTTTTTATTCCTTTTGTAAATTACTTGTACTATCTACTTATTCCTTTATCCTTTTTTTTCTATAAAAAAAAACACTTTAGAATTATGAAAAACAAAAAGACAACAAAAAAAATTGAAATCTGTGCGTGTGGCTAGTGGCGTTCAAAAAATTCCAATATTTCTCACTCAGGCTTCCTTCATATTTATTTAAATCTTAAATAAATTACTTTCCTTTTCATTTTTTTTTTAAATTTTTCATCTCAATCCTGACCTTTCCCTGTAACTAACCGTACTCGTGAAATAATAAATATTGTAAAGAAACAATAAATAATAATATCAATTTTTTTAAATAGTTGTAAAATAGTATACTTGGATGCATGTAATGTTATATTCTCTAATAATGTATTTAAATATTGTATTAAATCAGTCAATTTTGTGAAACGTCATTGAATGCTATTTCAAAATTATCATCTCATGCTCTAACAGCTGAAATTCTCTTTTTGATTTTGACAACAGAAAAAGAAACATTCAACTTTTTATCAAACAAGGTATAATAAGAGACTACGAATATTATTATATTTTTTTATAATTTCAACATAATAATTATTCAAAAAAAAGAGACGGCAACAATAATTATTTTTCACTATAACACAACAAATATTTTTCATACAACGATAAATTTTTTTTACAATATTTATGTAATGTAATACGTAAATATAATAATTGTAATATTATGTACTTAAATTGATGAGAATAAATCAGCCTTTAAATTAATTACTCAACCTTTTTGAACATTTATATAAAAAAAACATGCTTTTTTTAGGAAATGAAGAACAAAACTTGAACAAATTTACTCATAATAAATTTTTTTTTAAAAAAAAACTTGGCTGGGGTGATGCGTGGAACTCATTAAGTATATTTTATAGTCTTTAAAAAAAATTCCACCTCTACATTAAAAAGGTTTGCTCTTTTTTTCCACTCTTATTGTGACGATGAGTTTGACCTCTACTTTTTTTTAGAAACTTTCAGACACTTGCCAGCAGAGACTTCCAGTTTACTTTTTTTTCCTCTCGAAATTATTCCGTTTTATAATTATCTTTTACCTAGAATATAATAAATGACACTACTACATAACTTTTTACTCATTAAATTTCAAAACTTTTTTTAAAAAAAAACAACGAAATGCGATTTCATGCTCACGTTCGTCGGGATGAAAATTAGGGTATACATAACATGATTATATGTACGAACCATGTAGGAATTTTAACACAAGTAATAACGAATCATTTTTTTGACACTGTCTACTAAATATTTCTCTGTACCAAATTGGTGCTACCAATAAAATAAAGACAGAAAAATCGTCACAAGTTATAAAGGGAAAAATCCATACAACGAAAGTTTAAGTTTACATGTTACAAAATAAAAATCATCTTTTCAATTTTTTTTCCTCTTGTATCCATGTACTAAGAACAAATCGTGCGTCAGATCAGTATTACTCAAAAATATTTGAACCCTTTACAACAAAAGTGTGGTAGAAAATTAAATTAATTAGCACAGAGAGAGAGAGAGAGGGAGATGATAAACGTTGATTTTATAAAAATCAATATAATAATAAATTATTATTTATATTTATCATAACAATTAACAATAACATTTTCAGCAATCTTTTTTTTCCTTATATTTTCCAACATCTATTTTTCAATCCTATAACTGTAATACTCGACAAAAAAGAAAGAAGAAACAAATCTCTTTGACAAAGAGGTCAATTTTTTTTTCTCATAATTTCAATTTTAAATTTGCAATCATAAAGATACAAGAGAAGAAAAAAAAAAGAAATCATTCATCATCTAAAAGTATAAATACATAACTGCCAGAGAAGAATGAAATAACATTCTTCTTGTCATAATGTGTAAGAAATTATGATAACCTGACGTATAGGATTTCAGTAAACAAGAAACAAGAAAATTGTAATCATTAAAATCGTGCGATAATTTCCATCATAATTTTAAAAGTGTTTAAATTGTAGGTACACATATATATTCAATATTGTAAATGTAAGTAGAAGTCAGCGTTTTTTTTTCTGTACAATTCGCGAAACATGCGTTTGGAGCTAAAATAAATAAATAATAATTTAACATGTAATAACACCAGGGGGTATACTCATTCCCTCACATTCATCATATAAAGAAGATAAATACAGTATATAATAATATATACTTGAATCAAGCTGACATTCACATATTTCATATATAGTTACTGTACATTTTCCATACATGAAAAATTGTAAACTGTACTCGCCTAATGCTACATCTTTCTGTAATATTCCTATTATTTTTTTTCATTTTTTATACATAGAATACAAGTTCCTATAATATATATATATACTACTCAGTGAGTGAGATTCATATGCGGGTTCTCTTGTCGCTCTCGCGTTCGCGACAATTAAAATAGATTAATAAAAATTAAGGTAGACGGTTATACCTTAATGAGTTGTTTTCTTTCCCTACAAATTTAATTAGTAACTTAGGACAAGTAGTAAATAGTAGTAGTAGTACGTTTATATTACATACACAATAATTCAAGAGCAGCGTCTAAAATTGTGTGCTTTCTTTCTATAAAATTTTTTTTTCCTTCTCAATAATAATAACTTTTTATCGTGTCATAATAATATTTTCATTCGTCTCAATGAACGTTGTTACATTTATACTATTATTTTACGATTTATACATATTACATATCCTTCATGACAAATACGCTCCTTCCAGTTCATTTATTGTATACCTTAAAATTCTATACAGAGTTTCGTAATTTTTTTTTCACGTATAAAATGGTTCCACAATACGTATGAGGGGGATGGGAATAAGGGGAGCGAAAGTGGAATTATTATTTCATTGCTGCGCTACTATTTATATATTATATGTAGTTAAAAATTATTTTCGTTTATGAACTAAGCTAATTTATAATATTATTTGACATTTAAAACATTTTATGCATGCTTTTTAAAACAAAACAAATAATACAAAAGCGAAGAAACATATAGACTAAAACGTGAAGTTCAAGTTTTAGTCTTTTCTGTGTTGCATTCGTTTTTTTTAAAACTCAAAAGAAAAATTGTTTTTAAAGAAATACGTGCATCATTTCGGATTTGATTGAAGTGCCGATGTGATTTGAGCCCAGAGATCCTTCTTACATGCTTTCGACCTGCAAAAAGAGAAAATTTAAATATATATTGTGATGTAAAGTTTCAAAAAAATAAACACACACAACTACATTTAACTTAAACCAAAAGAAACAAATGAATAAATGTTAGAAAATCAAAGTTTTAGTGAAAAGTATACCTTCGAAGATTTTGTAACCACTCTTTAAATTGTGAGATCCCATCAGGAGTGAGGTGGAAAGCTTGTCGAGCAGTACAAACAATGTTGATGAAATCTTCGTAGTCTGAAAGCGTGATGTGATATAATTTTTGATGTAGACATTGAAAGTACATTTGTTGGCATTTTTGCACGAGAGGAGCGAGGGGTGAGCGAGGATTTTGGTAAACCCATGCTAAATTATTCCGAGTAGAGATGAGAGCAGCATCCAGAATAATCTCGTGTAAGACGAAAGGATTTGCAATTGAAGACACGGCACAAATACAAAATTGTTGTAAATACTGTGCACCCAATTTGCGTGAAATTCCCAACAACCATTTGACATCTTCTCCATATGGTGGATTACGAGCAAACTTTGCTGCTGGACGATCATCATGAACACGACGGGCTAGTGTTTCCATTGCCAACATGCCAACACGGTAAGAGGCGAGTAGATATTTTACTTTTATTGCCGAAGCTTGTCCACCTTGTTGACCACCTGTCAGTTCTCTACCACCACCCTGTGTGTGTGTATTACACAAATTCTAAATTATTTCGTTTCAATTTATTATTCAGCATATTAGTCATACATTGATGATGATTAAGAATAAATTTAATTTGACTGATAACTTGTGACTTACATGTGGGAAAAATACTGGCCGAACTTGAGATGATGAAGAGGTTGGTGGTCCATCTTGCATTCCCATATGATTTATGCCATTATGTTGATGTTGACCATTGGGTGGTTGATTATTCAAGGGTCCTCCAAAATTACTTCCACCATGAGACATTAAAGGTGTTCCATTCATGTTTACCTATTGCACACGTAAAAAAATTCCATTCATTATAAATCACTTTATTCAGAAAATAAAAATAATAAATTGGTAAAAATATTTGTTGGACACTCACAAGAATAACTTGACCGGGTTGTCCTGGGGGTCTGCCATTGGCAATTTGATTCATGTTATGAGCATGAGCAGCTACTGCTGCAGCATGTGAATTATTTGCAGCCATATTAGCTGCCATTGCCATGGATTGTCCATTAGATTGACCACCATTCTGGATCGCTACTAAATGACCCTGATTTGTCATTTGACTCATGGGATGACCATGATTATGTTGAACATGAGAGTGACCAGCAGCGGCTGCAACCATCGCTGCTGTGACAGTGTGATTGGAATTATTAGGTGGTGGCATTTGTGGATTCATTGAGGATGGATGGAGGCTCATATGGCTAACGGGAAAAAATTGAGCAGTAGGTCGAAGGTGAGGGGATGGACCAGCAGAAGTAATTGGAGTGACTGAAGGATAGTATTGAAGTGCTGGACCCGCTGACACCATATTATGAATCTGTTGTTGATGAAGATTTGGTGGAGCTGGGTGGTACGAAGTTGCTTGCTGTTGATTTTGTTGTTGATTGTAGTAACCTGAAGCTGTTGTTGACACCCCTGCTGGGTTATTTGATGCGCTCGCCTATATAAATTTTAAAAATGTTTTACATGGGTATTCATTTTCAAAATGTTCATTTAAAAATGTAGTTTTTCATTATTTTTAAGTAACGGTTACACAATAACTCAATGACAAAACTGTGAAATGAAATGCTGACCTGATAAATGACAGTTTGGCCGTATACAAAGTTTCCTGGCACAGGATTGAAAGTTGCTGGTATGAACGGAACTTGTCCATATGGTGCTGTGGCATAAGGCAGAGAAGCCATGGGTGGGGTTGCGATGGGATAGACTTGTTGATGTCCATGAGACATTGGATTACCTGGTGCTGGCATTCCAATCATCTCCATTGAACATGGATTAGGTTGCGTTGGACCAGAGGAGGAGACAGAGGGAGGAGGAGGAGGTGGATTATTTGGATTGACCGGTGGCAAACCAGTTTGGGCTGATACATGAGAATTCATATCCATGTTACCATCCAAGGAGAGAAGTGAATCATGATGATTTAATTCATCATTTAACAAGTCCACATCCAATGGCAAGTGCTGTAAAATTGAAAAATTATACATCCAGAAAACATTATCGATTATGTAAGTAGTTATACGACAATTATTTGTCTCTTCAATGTTATGAACAATGTATGAATTGATTGTGTACCTTTTGGTATAAAGAATACCATTGCCTGGCAACATCAAACAGAACTTCTGGATACACACCACCACCTTTAGCCGCCGATTCGACAGTAATACACGCTTTTTCCAGCATTCCATCGCTCTGTTCTTTACATTGTAAAATAGCTCGATGAATTTCATTGGGATTCAATGCATGAGCATATGGTAGACATGAAAGAGCCAATTCTCTGAAATATTTAAGAAAAATGAAAATGTTAATTTCTTTGTTTCACTTATTTGTTAAACTCTTGTTGTTCAAAGCATATATTGAATTTCTAAATAGTTTAAAATTCAAATTAACAACTTACGCAGCAGCTCGAACCATGTTTACATCTCCTCTAGATGCACGATCCGCAATCGTCACTGCTTCTGGAGGTGTCAAGTGAGAGTCCCAAGTGTCAATCAAGAATGCAATGGCTGGAGCTCCAATTTCCATGGCTTGGCCAGTAATCCAGGACACATGACTGGAGTAAGTTCTACTCAGCCAGTTGGGTGACACAGCGTTGTGTAGTCCAAGAGCATACAGTCCAATATGAAATGCACACATATGTAGAGCCCGATGAGGACCTCTTGGATTTTGTCCAGTACTGGGTTGAGTAAATAAACTTTGATTACTAGAACCACCAGCTTTTCCCAAGACAATCTTTGCTAGTTCAAACATAAAATGAGCTCCAGCTTCAGAAGGTTGATTTGGTAAAACGGGATAACTTCTCTTCCCTTTAAAACGCCCAGACTCTCGTCCTGACTTGGTTGTTGTCCCATTTCCACTTGTTGTTGTATTACTATTTGTAGTAGTTGTTGTATTACTATTTGTGGCTGAGACGGTTGTAGGGGGTACAGGAGCCGCAACAGTATTTCCAACTGTAGCAGAACTTCCAGAACTACTATTAACATTTGTTGAAGGAGGGGAGGTAGATGAAGGGGAAGAAGAGCCAACGCCTTGTGGAGAGGTTGATGCTGTTGAATTGGAATTCGATGAGGACAACCCATTCTTATTGCTATTATTGCCGTTTATACAAGTGCTATTATTACTACTACCGCTACTATTATTATTACTATTATTTCCACCACTTGCAGAATTCCCAACAGCTGTGGCACGGAGTAAATTAGCTAAAGACTCTACTTCACCATTGGTGAGAGGTGATTGAGGTTGTTTTGTCGTAGTAGCAGACGATGAAGAAGAACTAAGAGTAGATTTTTCATTCACCCCGGCGACTGTAGAGTCATGATGATGATGATGCATATGATGATGTTGTTGTGACGGTGGTGAGGATCTTTCACCCAAAACATTGACTACAGCCGGTTTCAAGGTAGATGAAGGAGGCGGAGAATTATTTGGAGATGAAGTATTATTAAGATTATTCGTTCGACTACTTGCTAAATTATTTGTACTAGAAGATGAAGAAGAGGAGGATGATCCAACGGCGGATGGACTTGCTTCTCTTTCTCCACTCGCGGCTGCAGCAGCAACAGAAGAAGACGTTGCTGCCGTCGTTGTTGTGTCACTTTTGTTTCCCCAATGTGAACCTAGTAGTGTTGTTGTTGGTGGACTATTTGAGTAGTAAGCAGAGGGTAAGGGAGCCTTATAGAGTTGATGGATTTCCCGGTCGAGTAACTTGTCCATTACTTTTGCCAGTTTATCTGGGTCATCCTTGTAATGAAGAAGCATGGATAGTGCTAAATCACCCCGTTGTCTCCTCGTTCCTACATAGTTAAAAATAATTTTAAAATATAGTCAAATACGTAAGAAATGTACTTGTAATCTAGATTTTACTTTAGTACTAAATTTTACATAAATCATATTGTATGACTTACCTTCACACAACAAAGGATGATCGGCTTCACTCACATTTGCCTATAATTGAAAACACATCATTATTATATATCCAAACATTAGTCATAATTTTGTCAAGAAAGTTTAAAGAGACTATATGAAAAAAAGGACGAACCTTCAAGCCCAAAGCAGCTACCGCGGCTTCAAATCCAAGGCTCTCATCTGTTGGTAAATGATAGACACCAGGTTGAAGCGAACAACGTCCCTCCCGATTTGATGGCATAACCAACGAGTCAAAAATGAAATTGGCCAAGACCAATGGGAGTAGTGCGTCTCCTCTGGATTTAAATTTTCCATCTCTTAAATGTTCAGCTTTCAAACGAATCATGTCCAATTCTTTTTGTCCAATGTAAATTCGTTTAAGTAGTTGGGCTAGTTCAGCCTCTTGATTTGCTAATTTCACCTCTAAGGGTTTTGTTGATGCAGGAGGCCGACACAGTTCCAAACCAAACATACCAACTTGAAATGCAAGATAATAATACTCTGGATTCTCTGCCAACACAGTACACAAAAATCCACATTTTGCTAGTGTAGCTGAAGCTAAACATGAAATTTGATGAGAAGCTGGATTTACTTTCCTTTTCTTTCCCTTCCCTGTTGGAGCTGTAGGAGTTTCCAAAGTCAAGTCTGGTGGATTTTCCAAGAGTTCTCCAGCCAATTTGACACCCAAAACACAAGCATCTTTACTATGTCCATGAGCATGGAGGCCCTCAGCTCTTGCAAATAAAATTTCCCATGCATCTTCAATTCGTTTCAGATTTCCAAAAGGATTTAATCCAAGTGGATCCTTTTTTGAATTTGCATCCCCATTCTCTCCTCTCTTCCCACCAACATTAGAAGCTACAGGTGCTTTAGGGTCATAATAATACAAATGATATTCATCCCCACTTTGTTGGGAATCTGAAGAGTCAAATTTTGGAACACCACTAGTGCTACTAATTGCAACTCCTCCTCCTACAACACCACGAGCTGAAGCAGAGGAATCCGAGTCTGCATCCAAATCCACATCACCCTCATTCTCTAGTTCGTCACTCGTATTCATACTCAATGTAAGGGGAGGATCAGATTTTGCTTCAAAAATTTCAACACCTTCATCTTTCAATATATCACTATCAACCTCTACTTCACCCTCTACTTCATTCTCACAAAATCCTTCAGAGGATACTGAACTTCGATTTCCATCTCGATGGGATCGATGGGATGATGAAGATGGGACAATCACTTCCCCTACTCCAAGTCTTAAAGGACCACCCCTTGTGACAACAGTGGCAGAGGTTGTAACACCACTTGTGGATCCTGATGATGCTGCAGCTGATGTAGAAGTAGATGCTGACATATACATTGATCTTTCACCACCACTAGCACTAGAAGGTCCAGCTATTTCATCATCAAATGATGAACTTTGTTCAAGGGATGCCTGACGATTTGCTTTGATTTTTAAGCCACTAGCTCCGACAGGAAGTGTTGTGCAAAAACCTGAAATGTTTAAAATAACGTATAACATATTAAAATATAAATATAATTACATGAAATCAAAAGTTGTAATAAATAGTAATGTGTATTATTACAGCTTTCATAATATAAAAGAAAAAGTTCCAAAATTAACAAGTCTTACCAGGAAGGATTGGGGAAAATTGTTCCATTACTGGAGTTGTTGAAGAATTAGCAGAAGAAATTGGTTGTTGTTGAGATGGAAAAGATGGAAAAATTAAGGGTGTAACAGAGCCTGAATCAAAAAATACAACAATTACCATTGCAATATTGAATATAATTATAAAAACATTCTTATCAAGGTTTAATTCATTAAAGCATAATAACTTACTGCATGCATTTTGACTCCCTTTATCCATAAAAGGCATTGAAAGTTGTTTTTGTCGAGTAGGACTTTCTCTTTGTTGTTGCTGAAGTAAAAGTTGTTGTTTCTTGCCACCTTTACCAGATTTTGTCATTTTAGATGTACCAGAGGTGGATGGTCCAGGATTATTTCCTACACTAGGATTTTGTACACTACTCGTTGATGGCTGATTCTTTTCAGCCCCAAAATCAACGGATCGAGGTCGTTTTGAGGAGGACAGAGGAACGCTGGAAATTGTTGCACTACACAAATAAATACAATTCCTCATTTTATAAATACGCTTGGAAAGAAAACAAGTACTTTATATATACTTGTTTTGATTTTATTTACTCTTAATTTCAAAGTTCATTAATAAATACCTTGAGTGGAGTAAGTGATGTTCACCAGCTGGATTATTGAGAATCGCATGAGATGAATGAATCATCCCCGTTTCTCCAGAACGAGAGTGACCATCCGAATGACGGAAACACATGAAAGGACAACGGTACAGTAAATTTGACTCGGAGAAGGTAATTCCAGGAATTGGATAGGTATCCCACCTAAAAATAAAGTGTAACTATATCAGAACCTTGTGCAATAAAATACATTTATCACTAAGTTTTTGATTCACTTGACCAACTACTTTACTTCTACTTATAAAAATCATAAATGTAAAAGTTCTTACTGCACATAACATGCTTCAATGGATGGCCGAAAGCCAGGAAATACTTCTACATCATTCTTGAAGCTATTTGCATGTTTTGAGCCCACCGATGCGTTCCGAGATTTTGCTACTTTCTCTATTATTTTCATATGCCATTCCTGTCAACAAAAACAATGTTCATGACTCATCAATATTATTAACATGTAAGTTTCCACAAAAAGAATATAACCATGTTTACCTTAAACTGATTATGTAGTATACATCGTTCATCGGGTGAGAGGCCAGGATTGAGAGCTGCTAACCTCCACAGGAACACAATTTCGTCACATAAGGATGACCCTGCATGCTGTCAAAAATAAGAAAAGTTTCATTTTTAAAAATTATTTAATATGTCAAGTACATAAAATTTAAATTGTGAACTTTTTAACTAACGCAAGTTAGTCATGAAAGAAAAATATATTTACCTGACAAGCATGAGCATTTGAGTTGACACTATGATGTTTTCCTCCATGAACTGAATTCCCATTGTGTAGAGCCACTTTTGTATTAAACCACCAAACTAAGATCTATATCATACGAGGATACATTATTTACTAAAATTTCACTACACATTTTGATTTGCAATATTTATCATTGTAATTAAAATCATTTTATACCTGATCGCAATTGAGACATTCTTCGGTGATAATTTCCAGCAATGGAACAGCATTTCTATCTTCCCTTCGAAACATTTCCCGAACAATGGAAAGAAGATTCCACATTCCTTCTGGTTCCCTTCCTCTAAGAGGTCTAAGAAGACTACTCCACTCAGCTGAAGCTGGTGGTGCAGCGCTACTCAAGTAATTCACATCACTGAAGACAATTGGTGCTGGAACACAAAATTTTATGAGGATTTTGTGGATATTGCCATGTAGTGTTCGCTCATCAAGATACCACGACGTTTGCTCATTGGCTGAAGCACCCGCAGTTGGGTCTGGAGCTCCACGAAGCTAGAGTTAAACGAAAATGGAAAAAAATTAATAATTTTTTCTGTAATAATATTACTAAGAATTAAAGTGTTAATTTTATGAAACATATTATCATTAATATGCTTACAGTATTGATAGCTGAGCCTGAAAAAAATATCAAAGAACATGTTAGACATTTAAATTAAATGATTTAATATTCTGTCAACGATAGACGTTTATTGATAGCTTACTCATAACTTTTCTACAAAAACGAAAGAAAAAAATACTTACGTTGAGATGACAAAAGTTCATCCAAGAGTCTTTGAGCAGTAGGTAAAATTTGCTGAGGGAGTTCGCTGATTAAATATTGAGCAAATTTCTGCAGTTGATCCCGATGAAGCCTAAAAACAAAGAAATAGAATAGTTATTTAGAATTAAACAATAATTTCATGAATTTACAACAATTGCGTATTATAAAAGTGTTTTGAACTAACCTGGACAATGACTCACTTACTGGCGCACGTAGCATTACATCTTTTGACTGGAATTATACAATTAACGCATTATTATTTAAGATCATATGCTATTGATGTTGGTTGACATATGTAAGATTGACCAATGAAATGACATTATACCTGGAATATTCTATGAAGACAAACAGCAACGACGTGACCACACCTAAAATATAAGAAGTTAATTTTTAACAACACAGTATGTATCTAATTTATAGTCACTGTGAGTTTATTAACAATGAAAAAACATACCAATTAGTACTAGCATTACATGTACACGTACAAGACGTCACTCTTCTCCGATCAAAGGTGACGGCAACTTTGTGAGCTTCCCGCATGTTTGGCTTTACCGTTGCACTTAAATGAAATCCTAATGAAAATAATACATTAAAATTAAACATACAAACCATTCATTCTATGATCTTGATTGTACAAAAAAGAAATAGGCTAACCAATTTGGAGAATATCGCTGACACTATCATTCCGAAATAGTCTTTCTCCTTTTTGAAATTCTTCAGCAGAGCCATTGGCAAGGCAAGAGTAGAGCCGAATATCTTCTTCATGCTCTGGAAAGCTCCAGAAGGCAATCCGTAATTGTAGTTGCTCGGGTACGGGTGGATAAAATCGTTCAACCATTTCAAACGGAATATGAGAAGCAACTATTTTTTAAAAGAAAGTTTGATATTAAGAGTTGTGACAAAAAAGTAGTATAATATAGGTGAAATGATAAAAAATACATATTTTACCTAATTTGGCAGCCAATTCTACAAGATTTAATTGTGGACCGGCTTGCATAGACCCTTGGCTGTTCAAAGACGATGGAAACTTTAAATTACTTCCCACAAGTCCAATTCCTCCCGCAACACCGACAACATCCTTAACAGTGGCAACTGAACTAGATGCTCCCGCTCCTCCAGTAGAATTCTGAACGGGATTTCCATTTGGACTAAAGTTTGATTTTTTCCAACCTCGCCAATTATTGCTACGGTTGAGAAAGACATCAGCGACAAGAAAAAAAAGAAAATAATTAGAAATCCTTGCTCGAGTTGCTGAACAGCGCATAAACCAAGCGATTTTCGGTTTGTTAATTGTTCACTAACCATAAACTCTCCGGCTCAGAAATCCAAGAACATAACGAGTCTTCTTCAAAGCGATCCGAATCTTCAAAAGAAAATCGGTCACTGTCCACTAGCTCCCAGTCCCTCATCGCACGCTCCTAAAGAATAAATGTGCATAAATTAAGTACTCTTCTTTCGATTGTTGTAAACTATACATAAAATTTTTATCCATAATTAATTATAGTCTTACCAGAGCTGCGAATTGATCTCTGAGTCGTACTTGACCCGCCATCCCTTTTCACCAATCTACTCCGTTGTACTCCTCGGTTAATTACGAATGTATAAAGGTTATAATCAAACTTACAGCCCCTTCACAATTTCTTCAGGATCACCAAAAAAAACCAACATCAAATTAATATATCTCCCAAAAATACATAAAATTTCATCTCAAATAATATATGTCGACTTGACTTACCCTTCAATTCCAACACAGTAGTTGGTTTGAAGGAATGTTGTAGGCCCGTGGAAATGCGTAATTATTTGCCCCAAAAAAGGGGCAAAGTTAAGCTGTACGCCTGTCAAAAATTGAAATCCTTCATTCTCCTGCTTTTACCGTTCTTCACTGAAAAATATACAAAAAACAACAAAAATTTAATCTACAAATATTCAACAAAAATATACACTTTATACCATAGTCTCTAATTTATATAGTCATTTACTTACTACAATGCACATTTGTTTAAAGAAAAATAAGTCTTCTTACTCTTATTATTAGAATCGTATATATGATGTATCATGCTACGTATTTGTATCAATGTGCAAGAGAAGTTCAAAAAATTGTCACAATTTGCAAGGAAAAGAAAGTAGCCTTTATAGTGGAGACAGAAATTTACAGTCCTAAAATATATAATGAAGCTACAGTAAGTAGCAAGAAAAGAAAATTTGGAACTGTATCATCGACCGTCTCAGAACTAACTTAGAGTATATAGAGTCATTATTATGAGCAAGAAAAATAAAATACCTAGGCACACTAATAAAATCGTTCACACGCACTCCACTAACAGACAGACAGACAATACACACACACACCTCAGCTGCCAGTCCTATAGTTTTGTCTACTCCTTATTTTGGCTTTTAGCCGTGGTCACCGTAGCGTGTCTACCTGAATCATGATGATGCCCCTACCTGTGCTCCTTCTCCTGCAAAATCATTACATATGATCAACACACACTCTCACTCTCTCTTTGTATCTACCATCCTCCATAAAATATAAACGAAACAACCTTCCAGTTCAAACTTTACAAAATCACAATATCATGTACCTCTATGTAAAAAGGGGTAGATAGTACATATTCCCACACACACTAAAACTTTTTTTTTTTTAAAAAAAAAAAAAAAAGAAGAAGAAAACACGAGCCCAACGTTTCAAATCTCATTTATGACACTGCAAAACAACAATAATGCAAATTTTATTACATTTTCAACTCAACTTTATCATCCATCCTTGATTCAAATCAACATCGTTTACTCTTCAATTAGCTTGAAATTTGATCCTATTTGGTTTTACATGCTGATGACACAAGATACGGCTGTATTTTTTAAAAAAAAGTGTAATATAAACAACCAAGTATGAAACTGTATTATAAGTTATTGACACATTATAATTAAATTTGAACTCACAATAATAATCAATGTCAATGTGGTCAATGTCAATGATCAAAAAAAAGATTCCATCTGTACAGCTTTTAATAAATGGTGGGATACTATAGTAGATGTCCGTAATTTAAACTACATGAACATGTCACACGACTCCACTTCAGACACAATTTACCATCAGCTGGTAAAAACTAAACTTTTAATACGGTACGGCGTATTCAATTAATGTATACATAATATATCCAATATAATAAAGAAAATAATTTATGTAGTAAACAAATACATGCACAATATTCGAAGAGGAGGAGGGGAAGAAAAAGAAGAGAGGAAGGAAACAAATATATTAATTGTTCCTTTGGATAAGATCAACAATTCTTTAACTTGTCTTGGTCATATAGTTTGAGATCTTTTAATCACTTGTTTATCTCTCCCTTCATCGGATTTCAAACTATGATAATTGTGCAACTTGTACATGATAAACTACAAGCTATTATAATATAATTGCTATAATATTACAATGCCACCATTCCTGGAGGAGGCAAAAAGGAGAGACGGGAAAAATTATGAGATGTGAGTCTTAATATAATATATAATAACATAAATACTACACACATAGGTATTATTATTATAATAAAATTTTTAATCATCGTAAAACTTCTATACACCATTCTACATGGAACTGGAGTACTTTATGCATACATTATAAATTATATACATATTTTACTACTAATAATAATAATATGGGGAGGAGAACCTGACGATTGTGCTGAACACCACCACCACCAACAAAACGTCGACGAGGACTGTGTCGGAGGAGCAAGTCATTCATGACTTGTTTGGTGGTAATACAATAAAGGATGTTGCTTTTGTTTTATGCAACCATGTTTTTGGACGGCAAGAATATAATAACAAGTGGAATAATCATGTTGTCGGAGAGTAGTAGAATGTACAAAATATTATACATAAATATACTCTCCCCATACTAACTTACATACGCTCATCATAATAGCAAAGGATAAAAATCTGGAAGTAAAAGTCAAAAGAGAGAGAGAGAGAGAGAGCACATGCTACACAAAATAAAAGTGAATGGAGGGCGAATTCATGGATAGTTTTTTATATATATAATGCCAATGAAGAAAAAGTACCATAATAAATTATGTTGATAGCATCTCAACATATACATGAAGAAAGAAAAAGAGAGTTCATTTTTTTTCTCCACATCATGAGAATCGAATCAAATACACTACTATACAGCCACAAGTTAGTAATAGTTGTAAAAAAAAAATTCCTTCATATGTCAATTTTACCCTCCCGACCATTTCTTTTTTTTAAAAAAACATTACTATGCATATAAATCATACTTTTATACTTTTGTAAAGTTATTGTAAATTATACGACTGTTTTGTAGTTTTCAAGTCTATCTCTCTTTCCAGGCTGAACATTACACCTTTACCAACAACTTCATTAACTATTGATGAATTCTAAATGGCAGTCTATAGTCAGTGCCAAACTGTACTAATTTAATAAATGGACACAAACAAAAGTTTCGAACCCTCTATAAATCATTTTTTTAAATGCAGAAAAAGCCAATGACCAGGTAAACTATTAAAATAATATTATTACATGAACATATACACAGGAGACTTGAAGAAAAAAAATTTACATGGCTACTGCTAGTTGCCACTCCCGGTACTTTTTTTTCTATTCTAGTTCTATGAATGACCACGGACCACAACATGGGACTTTGAAACAAATGAAAAATTTCACACGCGTTCCTCCTCACCACACACACACACTTTCTTTAAAATCAGCCACACAACCTGATTATATTATTTATACTTACATAAAAATCAAAATCAATCGAGTATCTCTCTATACGTCGAGTTGAGTGGCCGATAAGACTCTTTAATAATAATAACCATTTTAAAAAAAAACATCCCACCTCCTTCTCTTATTACTCTCAACTAGGTCAACCATATTATAATCATTGGACAGTCAAATATTACATAAAAGTTTATATTTAATAAATGATAACTCCATCAATGGGAGGGGGAGTAGGAAACTTATAGACAAGACAACAGAGAGAGAGAAAAAACAATGGATTTTCTGATTGTGTCAAAATCCATCACATAACTTGCTCCCTTATCGTCTATATTTTAGTACGAAAAACCAAATAATACAGGATACAAATATCTATTTTTTCTCCTCATTTTCCTCATTTTTTACAATTCTGATAAAAAAAATCACACAAATATTAAATGTATAGGTAGGTATATATAATTTATATAACAAAGAGACAGAAGGTCCAAAGACATTTGTCTTTTTGGTTCATGCTTCGAACCACATACCACACATGATATGAGTTATGATATATTTATGTTTATAAATATAATTTATCTTATTTTTTTAAAATAAAGAAAATTGTCCTCCTAGTAAGAATACATGTAGTACCGCATGACTGTGGTACGTTGTACAAAAAAAAATTTATCAAGAATCATATCAATAAAAGAGACGACTTTAACGGACCCACAAACTTGAAGTTGGCAAGAGCCCTGCATGACTAATTAATTGAAAGCATAAATGAAATTCAAAAAGTTGGAGTAGAAGTATATAAAAAAACTGGAATATATAAGAGAAGAGACAAGTAATATGATAAATTATGGTTTGGAAATGAGTCCTAAATTACGGAAATAAAAATGGCTAGACTGTAGCTCCTCTCTCTCTCCAGTTCATAAAACATTCTATATTACATATTATAGAAAGAGAAAAAAAACTATAAGAATTTTGTGAATTAATTGTGGTCCTATATATTTTATGCGTGGTAACATTATGGTTTGAAAAAGTAGGGAGAGAGAGAGAGAATTAGGGGTGAATAAAGAGATTTCATTAGGATTCAATTCATGTCCATCCGGTCCTTGTTTTTACTTTCCTGTCCAATTTTAAATACATTATTAAATGACCAAACCATATGGACAAAGGTCTGAAAGGAGACAAAAAAGTACAGTCTCGGACTAAAAGTTTTTTTTTCATACTTTGTTCTCTTTCAAATCCGTGTGCTGCTGCTGACTCTCACATTTGTTGTTAGAATGCCTATCATTCCATACACACACACATAACATACCTACACACTATATTTTGCCCGGCTGATGCTGTTGCTAGGTTGCATGTGCATGGATGAGGTACTTCTCGAATCCCTTTTGTAGTCTGGTGTGTATATCGTACCTTATCCAGAAGAGGCTGGACAACACAGTCTCTTTCTTACTCTTTTTACATATTACATGTACACACTCCCATTATAAGGAAGGGAAGGGGGCATAGAAAAAGAAGTGCATGTGTGAGTGTAAATACTGATATTTACAAACAACAAGGACTTTTACTCCTCAAAGGCTATTAAACTCTCTATACTCCCTGTACGATACATCATCTCATCATCCTCCTCCTCCTTGACATACTATATTCCTCCTTACATAATTACATTTGAAATCAAGAATTTGACTACGTAATTATTTTTAATAGGAAAAATATTATATCGAGAAAATTCATTTCATGGAGAATCAAGTACTCATGCACCGTGGGGGAGGGAGTATTGATATTTTCTTTCACTCTGTAAAATGAACTATATGGCAAGAGAGAGAGAGAGAGAGAAAGATAGAGAGAGAGAAAGACTCTTTATAAAATAAAAGAGGGCAAAAGGGCAAGGAGATCCTTTGGAACAGCTGGAAAGTTGCATCGAGAACGTTTTTGGAACTGAGAACTAAACATTTGTTTTTCATTTTAAACTTTAAAGTTATGACCCATAAAAGATATCAGAGACAATGTATGCATGTAATGCATTATTTACAACTCTCTGTATTGTCACTGGTCAGAAAAATGTAAAATAAAGTAAAAGGTTCGTACGCAACTCTTTGTGTTGGACTGATACTATATAAAATACTACAATAAAAAGATTTCTTGATGTTATATAATGGACATGAAGAGTCAAAGAGAAAGAAGAATGAAAATTGATTCTTGAAAATGGTTCATACAAACGTGCTAAATAGTTGTTAATGTACAAAATTGTCACTTTTGTTGATAATGTAGTTAAAATTGTAAATTGCATGTCGATCGATGACACAAACAACTTCATGACGAGAGAGGATACTATCATCTATAGAGAGAGAGACAAAATGAGGCTAATGAGAACTCACTGAAAACTGTGTCAACGTACAAAGTGTCGTAACAATAATAATAGTACCTGCTTAAAATCTGAAGGTATAATATAATGGTAATATTTCCTTATTATCATTCACATAGACAAAGTTAATTTAATAAACCTTTTGATTTTGTTTCATAGTTTTCTAATGTATCTGATATCATTATTCTAATGATGGTGTTTTATTTTTGTAGGAACATGAAAGAAATCAAAGAATCTAGAATCAAATTAATACTTTTTCACCAAAAATAAAAAAAAAGTAAAAAAAAAATTAAACTATTCTTGACAAAGATCCCAAGTTTGACTTTTCATGTTATGAACAAAAGAGATAAAATGAAGAAAGAAGAAAAAAAATAGGATAATAATTCAACTGAAATATGATCGTCGTCGTCGAACTAACGACAAGGGGGTGCCATTTTTATGCCCACCTAGAAAACTTTTCCTTTTTTTCATATTATTTCTAAGTATAGATATGGACTATTATGGTGGTGTCAGTTTTAACTAGCAATAAAAGAGCATGTTTTAACGATTGAATATCCAACAACATGTACACTTACTTAAAGCACTTTAGTATACACAAACAAATACACACACATGTAAAGTAAACTATTATAAAAAGTAAACTGGAGTTGAGAGTCAGTTTAATATTATTGAATCCTCAATTTAATAAATCAACCCTTATTTTTTAGAATGGCCATTTCACAATCTCACAATCTAAATTACTTTGTGAATTATATAATGACTCTTGCTTTACCATTAAAAAAATGAATCCATCCTCTGGGCCAACTAATAACTAAAGATTTTAGTTGTGTATAAAAAAATATACCTAATAAATACAAAGTCTTATACTATTTTTCACAAAAACAAAGTTGAAAAACAATTTTGTAATTCTATGAATTGTTAGGTTTAACTTTAAATTTTTTAGTTACCTGTGAAAAAGAGAAATAGTCTTCCTCAACTGTTGTCACACAACTCTTAATGATGATGATGGTCTGAAGAGAGAACTCCAAAAACTTGATCAGAGAAAGTGAACCACACGGATGATCATTGAATGTATTCTATCTATTATTTATTATTATGTACACAATATTTTTGGCAATTATATAATTGGAGAGTCGTCTTGTTCCTCAACTTCACTCCAGGCTCGTCAAACTGAGACTTTGAGGATCCTATTCCAATGTCAATAATTTTAGTGGAGAGAGACTGGACAAGAATTAAAATCAAGGGGAACCATCAACTCTTCAGCCATCTTCCACCTATACTGAATCCTTTTTATTTTTTTTGCTCTTCTCTCTCTCGGGCCATTGCACTATGTATATCCACTCTCCCCTATACTTACATACTCCTCGGTATAGCCCTATACTCCCACCCAGTACGAGACTATTCCCTGCCCCCTCTCCCCGCTCACTTCAAAATTTCAAACCTTCCCTCTTCTAAGCTCCATCTTTATCCGATTTTTTTTGGCGAAACACGCTTTGACGAGGTCTGTTGGATTCTTTAATTCCAGTTAAGGTGAGTCGAGTTTTAATTGTGTGTAAATTGAGTGTATTTGCAGGCCCAGAGTGTGGTAGTAATTGATCTTGTTCTTTTTTCGACAGAGATACCGTAAAGGTTTTACACAAATTAAGAATGGGTCCACGGAAGGGAAGACAGCCGAAGGAAGAAGTTCAAGTCTCTCTTGGACCTCAAGTTCGGGAAGGAGAATTGGTTTTTGGAGTAGCCCATATTTATGCTAGCTTCAATGATACTTTTGTACATGTCACAGACTTGTCTGGCAGGTAAATAAAGTCATTTTATTTTTCAAAAAAAAAAAACAACATTCACCTTTGTGTATGAAAAATTATCTGTACATGTGCCGGCATGAGAAAAAAGAACATTTCAATCAAGTTTTTATTTCTTGTTGGTATTCTTATTAAATTTAATAAATGTAAATCATGCTGTGAATTGTAATTATTATTGTGCTGGATTCTCACAATGTAATATGAAAAGATGATTTTTTTTAATTTTGAATGACATGTTGAAATGTGCTAATGTTTGGGTTTTTTTTAATTTCAATAGGGAAACTATTGCACGAATCACCGGAGGAATGAAGGTTAAAGCTGATCGAGATGAAGCATCTCCCTACGCTGCAATGTTGGCTGCCCAAGATGTAGCCGAAAAATGTAAAAGTCTTGGAATAACTGCACTTCATATTAAATTAAGAGCCACTGGGGGTAATAGAACTAAGACACCTGGACCAGGTGCTCAGTCAGCTCTTCGGGCTTTGGCTCGGTCTAACATGAAGATTGGGCGTATTGAGGATGTCACGCCTATTCCATCAGATTCAACAAGAAGGAAGGGAGGTCGTCGTGGTCGTCGATTGTAGATTTTCCTCACCCGTTTCTTTATATTACACATTCGACCAGTGCAAATTTTGATGGAATCCAATTTTCATTAGTATTATTATTTTATTGATGAGGAGGATTTCATGACTGTTTGTTACCCTTCTCAATGTACACCGAGAGGTTATTTGAATAAATCGATTCTGAATCTTGTTGGAAATTTTTGTGTTTTGATGCTCTTTGTCTCATCTTTTTTTTGATCTCTAGATTAGTTTTTTGTAATCTAATATGCTCTACTTGTATATATTCTGAAACTATTTTAAAATTTCTGAGCCTTATATAATCATCCTTGTCATCAAAATTAAATAAAGTAAAAGGCAAAAATAGTAAAGATACATCTGAATTCATAGAGTTCAATGGAAACCGTAGAAGAGAATGAGAGCGGCGTTCAGGGTATATTCAAAATTAACGAAAGTTTTTTTTGTTGGAAATGGAAAATTAAAGTTTGATCGTAAAAGTTTGATGATCCAAATTCTCTGAAGGGACTTGACCAAGGTACGTAAAATTGGACATTTGTCTCAATTTGTTAATTCTTCGTTTTTCTTCATATTTTGTGCTTGACAATAATTACTAGTGTGAGTAATTATAAAAATTAAGTAATGAAAACAAATTTTCCAAAACGATTATGACTGATTACATTTCTCTTGTATAAACTTGTTAGGACAGTTGCATCACGAGTGTCCAGAAAATGGATGCAGGAGAAACTATCAAGTCGTCCGGCCTGAGCACAGAAGATGACTTTGATATTCGAGTCAATCAAAATATATTTTCTGAAAGTTTAGAACATCAGAAAATCGACAACTCAAATAAGACTCCCTCTGATCCACAAACTGGTCAAGGTAAGTTCTTTTTATTAGTATTATGCTCTACTTTATCATTGGTAATTTTTGTTGGTTCACGATTTAATTATCCTTTTGTTTTGTGTGTCGTAACAGTGACCCTATGTATGGAATCTGCAACTTTCGACTGCCAATTTTGTTTTGAAAAAATATCTGGTGTGAGTGGATTGGATAAACATCTTCGAAATGTGCATAATGCCAAAATATCTTATTCCTGTCATATATGTCAACTGAAAATTTGGAGTGTGAGTCTACTCAAGCGACATGTACGCACTCATGAGAAGAGCAAGTCAGGCAGAAAACGTCAAGAGTCAAAGAAGAGGACAATAAAACGTACCCCAAAGAATGGGAAGAAAAGTAAAGATGGTGAGAATACTGAAGCCAATTCTCATACAACATTTTGTACAGAAAATATAGACGATGGCCAACAAAGTCAAGTTGAACTGCTGCCTTCACAACAACCAGAAAAATTATCCTTTGAAACTTCGTCCGCTCCTATACCTTCTGAACAAGATATAAATACAGACTGGGATGATTTTGTTAATGATGATGTAGAACCCAACAATGATGACGATTGGGGATGGGATACTGATCTGAATTGGAGTGTTGCTCTTGAAGGTAGTCCAGATATACCAGCAAAGACTTTTGCACCAGTATTTCCCTTGTCAACAACTTTGGATTCAGTCCATGTAGCTCCAGTTCAGGAGTCACTGCAATTTTTTTGTACTGAGTGTACAGAAGTTTTCCATTCTAAACAATTTTATGACATTCATCAAAGTTATCATAAAGTCAAAATTGCTGTTGACCTGTGTTGCCCAAAATGTAAGGAGAAGTTCCCCACAGTTGAATCTTATATGACTCATACCAAAAGTGCTCACAAACGTCGTCGTAACGGGACACTCAAGAAATTTCTAACCGCTCGTGGTCTACGCAAAAAAATGAGAAAAATTCCATGTAAGGAGTGTGGTCATGTACTTAGGTAAGTCATTTGACAGTTATAAATGATGATGAATGGATTTTCAAAAAGAATTTAATTTTTAAAATGCTATTCATTCATGTATTTGAAATCCTTTCATTATGTAAGTTACAGAAGTGAAATATTTTGGGATCTCATATTTTTTGATACGGTTCATTTTTAAAGGAGTCGTTTCGAATTGAAAATACACATGCAACGTCACACAGGAATAAAACTGTACAAATGCGATGAGTGTGGCGTCAGTTTTGCTGCTCCTTCATCCCTCAAGAGACATCAACTAGGTCATCAAGTGGCTTTGCTTGAACTAGGCATGGATCCAGAGTCACCCGAACCTGAGTCAACTCAGGCTGCATCTGAAGGAGAAGAAGGAATTACTGACCCACAGGAGTTGCCTACCCCTCGTGTTAGTAATAGTGGAAGAAATCTTCGTACCCTTCAAAAGAAACACTACGATGATGTCATTGACGTAGGACGAAAAATAAGGGATTCAATGGAGATGAGTAAACAGCCTGTCCTTTGTCCAACCTGTGGTCATCCAAATCGGGACCAATCCGAATTGAAAATTCATATGCAAACTCACACAGGCGTCAAATTATTTAAATGTCACAGTATGTTCAAATGACAGTTCTTAGAAAATTATTTTTTCGACTTTATTATCATTGAGTTAAAATTGGCAAATTTTAAATATTTTTTTTTTGATTTCAATCATATAGGTTGCAACCAGAACTGTACAACAAAAAATTCCTTAATTCGTCATATACGATTAGTCCATACTGACATTCGACCTCATCCTTGTTCTCATTGTTCAAAGACTTATCCCAGTCTAGCAGCCTTGAAAAATCACCAACGTTATCATGCCCGTGGAAAAGCCTTCAAGTGTACCTTTGAACAATGTGGCAAACATTTTGCACTAAGAACTCATCTCATGGTAGGTGCATGTATGATTTGACCCGTTTAAAATCATAGCTTTATATATTAGCAACTTTAATATTTTTATGTTTTTTGTTTCTATTTAGGACCATATGAGAAGACATACTGGGGAGCGTCCTTATCATTGTATGGAGGAAGGATGTGGAAGGGCGTTCATGTCAAGTACAGAGTTACATAGACATAATAAAAGTCATCAAAACAATGCTTTTATGGAAAATGGTGAAATACCCGCTCCGGATGGCTCAACTCCTTACCCTTACAACTGTCATGACTGTGACCGTGGATTTGCAATTTTAGATAGTTATCAAAGACATCGGAGAATTCACGACCCCAACCGGAAAACTTACCTTTGTATGTACACCATTTGTTTTTAGTAGAATGCTCATATAGTACAGAAACTTTTTATTTATTTACAAGGTGACCTTTGTGGCAAAAAATACTTTACAAAGTCTTCCCTGACCTATCACTCCATAAGCCATGAAGAGGAACAGACTATTCCGTGTACATTGTGTGCTAAAAAATTCCAGACTCCTTACAGTTTGGCCCTTCATGTAAAAGTTCATCATGAAAGAAATATGAAGAATCAAATGGAGAATACAATTTGTGACGTGTGTGGAAAGGTATTGAAATCAAGTGGTGGGCTCAGAAGTCACATGGAACGTCATAGGAACGAAAAGAAATATGTTTGTAAGAACAACAAGTGTTTCTCGACCAGAGTCATCATTCATATCACAGAGCAACTATAATATTATAGTTGCTCTGCGATTCATATAGTTCGTTTTATTTTTTGTTTGATGATTTTTATCAAGGTGGCTAAAATTTTGAAAGGTGACGACAAGTCACAGTGGGATAAAGCGATCCTAATTATTTTATTTTTTTAAAAATTCAAAAAGTTTGTTTGAAAATTGAAACGCTTATATTGGCGTTTCTGTGGTAAATGCCAATGAAATTTTCCAATTTTTCAAACAAATTTTTGAATTCTTAAAAAAATAAAATAATTAGGATCGCCTTATCCCACTGTGCATGTGATAATGCAAGGCACTTTATTGACCATAAGAAGTTATGCACAGTGCGATAAAGCGGTCCTAATTATTTTCTTTTTTTAAAAACTCAAAAAGCTTGTTTGAAAACTTACATCATTTTATTGGAGTTTACCATAGAAACTCCAACAAAATCATTTCATTGGTACTGTGGTATGGTCCAAGGCCATATACGCTCTATGCGCGACGACCCCAAAAGATTTTTTGTGGAAGAAGACAAGAATTTTTTGAATTTGTTTAATTGGCCAAAAAATTAAAAAATTCTTGTTTCTAATAGAAATTAATCAAAAAATTGTTTCCAAAAACTTCCGCGTCCCGGTCTTCCGTACACATCCGGATATGGCCTTGGTATGGTATGATCAATCAACAAATATTTGGTCACGATATTAAAATCTGACGAGTCCATTGTTTGAAATTTTTACCCATAGCAACAAAATTATCTAATATGAATTTTTTAAAACGTAGTGGGACGTCAGGAGTGAGGAGATTCATTCGTTTCCTTATGCACAAAAACCTACCACAAAGTTGGAAGGATGACCTTCAAATTGACACAATTTGTAATGGCCCCGTTTGACCCTGCCCTACAGAACATGGAAAAAGCGTGGGACTTGTAAACACATGCAAGCCTGTGCAAGAACTGGTCAAAGTCCTCCCAAGCGTGCCCCAATAGCGGTCCTAGCCTCTGCTTCCTTGATGTAGAAATTACTAAACTGCCCACCAAAAAGCTCACAACGAGAGTTTACCGGAAACCAACTAATACAGTCCGATACATCAACTTTTATTCCTACAATCACAAGTACAATGTTAATGGTGTCATCGAATCCCTAAGCTATAGAACCATGACCAGTTGTTCTTCTGTCGAGTCTCTTAATTGATAACTCCAGCACATTCAAAATTCCCTTCGGCTCAACAACTATCCCCTGAATTTTATCAAAAAATCCATTGACCAACAACTTGCCAAGTCTCAAAATTTCAAGATACCCCAAAACTCCAACTCAACAAAAAAAAATTCGTCTTCCTCTTTTAATCATGGATAATACGTCTTGGCGCATCGCTCAGTTGTTGTCAAGAATATATGGAATCAAAACTACTTTTATCCCTGACAAAATGATTTGTACCCATTTCCCTTCTCCCAAAGACCCAGAAGATTTAGCCCCTCCAGGAGTTTGCTCAATCCCCTGCAAGACTGTCCCATGACCTATCATGGTGAAACTTCCCGTCCGACCAATTCATCTTAGAAGCAAAATTAGTCTTGTACAAACAAATTCAAAATTAGAGTCCACAATATTATTTTCCCATCTAAGAATGCTTTCCAAGCTATTAATGATGCTAATTTTTATATAACTTGTTTTGAATGACATTCAATTTGAGAACATTTATTTGAGGAATTTCCGATGCATTCACTCACACCTCAAAAACCGTTCTTGGTCGTTTTCTCCGTTCCTTTAAACAAAACTGACAAGTGAAAATTAGGACGGTCATTGAATTCAATTGATTTCAAATGAGAATTGATTCAATGAGTCCTCATTCAGCTTTGAGTGACTTCTGGTTCCGGAGATAATAAACAACGTTTGGCCATTTGGTAACCATTGGATACCAAAAAAAGTTGTTCGAATCCGTCCGTGACCCAACTAGAAAATTGAGGCAACCTCTCTGAAACAGGGTCCGAGTGTTAATTTGC
Source organism: Arrhopalites spinosus (assembly GCA_034700945.1). NCBI lineage: Eukaryota > Metazoa > Arthropoda > Collembola > Symphypleona > Arrhopalitidae > Arrhopalites > Arrhopalites spinosus. The sequence goes on along the minus strand of JAQIVZ010000612.1, from coordinate 12,247 downwards.
CCAGTTCCTTAGTTGCCTGCTTTTGGGACTTCTGACAAACACAGAAACAAGCCAAAGAACGGGTTTTCTGCACACTATTTCTACATTTGGCATAACCATTTAAATACCATATTTCAGTACTCCAAGGTATTACAAAAATTTTGGCATACGTCGGGGTGACAAACATGGGTCACAAAACTGCTCAACTCATCGTTTTGGTGCATTATTTTTTGTGGTTATAAAAAATTAACATTTCACGTGCCTTTAGTGCCAAATATGCTTTAAGGAACTCTCTCAATTGAGCAGTTGGTGCACATAGAAGAAAAAGTTTTTAACAGTGTCTTGTAATCAGTTAGTTGTCTTGGAAAATAAATTGGCCACAAGGAAATTCCTTTGGGTAACTCTATATGAACTATTAATAATTAAGTGGGAGTTACCCAAAGGATTTGTATCAAAATTTCCTTGCATCCAAGTTATTTTTCAAGACAACAATTTGGTTAAAAAGCCGTTGTTGTCAAAGTAATTGACCAAATTTGTTGTCTTTGAAATCGAAGTTTCAAACATTTTTTTAAAATTATTTCTTAGCCAATTGAATTGCTTTTGTTGAATTTCAGAGTGTGTATACATACTCTGTGTTGTACTCGTTTTGCAAATCAATCGTTTTCATGTTTTTTGAAAAAAACATTGGCCGGAAATTGAAATTATTAGAAGTGGACACGTCCATTCCCATTTTTTGAGGCCACTATGTGTCCAACAAGGGGTCGTTCTCCACTCATTCGAAGCGTAATGAAATGGAGACAAATCTCTACAAAAATAAAAGTCTCCTCAATTTTCCTCTGACCTTTTTTCCAGGTAAGAGGAGAAAATTGATTGTCTAAGATTAGTTATTTGACATGATGATTTTTCGTTTAATAGAGCTTGTTGCCCCTTTCATTACGCTTCGAATGAGTGGAAAACGACCCATTGTTGAACATAGTGGCCAAACAAAGTGGGAAAAACGAGTCCTTTGCTGGGCCCCCTTTTTAGTCACATTTCCATAGGAAATCTACACTCTAAAATTATTTGAAAATCCCATGGGTATCTCACCCTAAAGGGGATGGTTGGTGGGGAAATTTCATCAAAATTTTCTAAATGGCAATTTATTTTCTGCGGCAACAAAAATATTCCTTAGACCCTTGTTGCCAAATATCTGACGGAATTTTATTTATTTTAATTTTAACAAAGCTAACAAAAAAGTTTCGAGAAATGACCAAAGTCTACTTGCCATTTTTTAAAAAAAAACATGGTGCTGACAGTTAAATTGTGTGTTCTTGCCCATGTTACTTGTCCCATTAAGGGGGAGTTACAGCTTTTTTTCTTTTACACTCTATGCAATTTTAGAGTGTATGAAAATGTGAATAAAATAAGGGCCTTGCAAAGGGTCACTTTTGCCCATTTTTCTTGGCCACTAAGTCCTTCAAAAAAGTTTGATCACCACTCATTAGACGCGCAAAGAAACAAGAAAGAATCTGTAATAAATTTTAATTCTCTCAGTAAACCGAGTAAACAATGACACTGTATCTTGTCCTATTTTCTATCCAGGCGGTGGTAAAGACCACTTGAAGAGACTTGAAATGTAGTCTCCATTTCATTACGCGTCGATTGAGTGGAAAACGACTTTTCTTAGACACTTAGTTGCCAAGAAAAATGGGCAAGAAGGTGTCTATCTCACAAAATTCAATTGTCAGCCCCATGTTTTTTAAAACAAACATGGGAATTAATTTTCATAAAATTGAATCAATTCAATTGGCCGACAATTTTAATTTTGTGACAATTTTATAAAATTGAAAAAAAAAAATTTACAACGTTCATTCTGTGACAACAATGTCTGTCAATTACTTTGACAAGAAGGGTTTCGTAATATTTTTGTTGTCTTGGAAAATAACTTTTACAATGTAAAATTCTGATCACAAAAAGATGGTAACTCCTCCTTAAGTGTCCTAAAAAGGTCGTTCTCCGCTCAATCGACGCGTAATGAAATGGAGACTACATTTCAAGTCTCTTCAAGGACTCTGCCACCGTCCGGATAGAAAATAGGACACAATATAGTGTCATTGTTTACTCAGTTTACTGAGAGAAATAAAATTTAGTAGATTCTTTATTTCTTTGCGCGTCTAATGAGTGGTGAACGAACTTTTTTGGAGATTAAAGTTGCCAAGAAAAATGGCACTCTAAAATTGCACACAGTGTAAAAGAAATAAAACTATAACACCCCCTTAAAGATTGTAATCAATTTTAACGTTTTGGGCTGTGTGATACAGGATGTTGTTTTTAACAGTTTCTTGTAACGAAGGCTTTCAATGGATATTTTACATTTTGACTAAATTGTTATATGAAAACTATCAAAATTTTAATGAGAATTCAAATAATTGGTGGAAAAAATTATAAAATATAATATTGATAAAAAAATTATTTTATAACTAAAGACATTGTAGCTTAACGGAAACGTGAATTAAATGAACAACTTTAATTTTATTCAAAATTAATAAATTTGTTTCAAGCCTTCGATCACATTCGTGATCATCGTCAGGAATCACTTTGAGTTTGAATATCCACTACGGGGTCTTGCACTCTTAGTGGGAAGCCCTCGATGAAATTGTGGATGGAACTCGGGACCGAGTTTTTGTCCATGTAGAAAAAACTCAATGAAAAAAATGTGATCGAAAGCTTGAAACAAATTTATTAATTTTGAATAAAATTAAAGTTGTTCATTTAACTCGTAAATGCTCGCACGGTTGACATTTGTAAACACCCTTCTTTCACCGAATTTTTCTCTACGGAAAAGGTTTCAGGAAAAAATTGAAATTTTTGGTAATCGTGCACCAACTCGTGGGCACGTTAATGGAAAAAATCTTAATTTTTTTAACCTAATAGAATTTGAATTAAAATTCAGAAACGGAGACAAGTCAGATTTGCTCTCCTGAAATTTGAATTTTTTCCGTCTTGTTGACATCCGGTGTATCCATAGGTTTCGGCAAAATTGTTGATTTATTTTTCCCGAATAATATTTTATTTCTTTTTTGGTACTTAATAAAGTATTCGATTTTAAATAAAATTGATTTATTTTGCAGCAATCACGTATTTCCGTTAAGCCACTATGCATTTAACCAATATTTTATTTGAATGGACCAATGAAATGGTCAGAATTTTTGAAGCTTTTTTCAAAAAAACTGTTGACAAGAGAATCAAAATTTTCACAAAACCCATGAATTAGAGATCGGACCCGAAATTTGTTACGATGGAAATTATTCGGGTTTTGCGGGGTCGGGTACCCGAAGACTGGGGCCCGAAATAAACGGGTTTCGGGTTTCATAAAAATAAGTTAGAATATTCAACAAATTGAGATTAAATATTAATCGTTATTATGTATAACCAATTAACATTTAATTCTAGTTAACTTTGAACTTCAATTGTAGAGGTCGGACGAAAAAGGAGGTTCCAAAGGGGGGGAGGGGAGTATCACTTGGATACGAATTTAACCAATTTCAAAATAAATATTCCTCTAAAAATTTATCCAGTTTTACAATAGGGCCCTTACAGTTTTTTTGGATAAATTTTTAGAGGAATATTTATTTTGAAATTGTTAAAATTCGTATCCAAGGGATACTTCCCTCCCCCCCCTTTAGAACCTCCTTTTTTGTCCGACCACTACAATTATTTTATTTAATTGTGTTAATTAATTAATTAAATTAATTATTATTTTACAAAATGAAGGTGCAGTTGCCACAAATATAACTTTGATATTTTGTTGAAAGTGTTAGTAAATTTGAAACCCGAAACCACCCGAGGTTCGGGTAAAAACCCGTCTCGCCCGAAAGGGGATTTCGGGTACCCGAAACATGAACCCGTTCGATCTCTACTATGGATATTAGTTAACAAGACGTGTTGACAAATGTCAACGTTGCGTGATATTCAAAGGGTTTTTGGCTGGGAACATTTACGGGTTAATTCATGTTTCCGTTAAGCTAGTGTCTTTATTTAACACTGTCCGTGGATTTAAGATACTAAAAAACTCAATTATTTTATAACGTTTTGATAAAAATCTCCAGCTTGTGGTCACTTATCAATTCGGCACTGAACATTTCGTCACCCAGCAATTGGTCATCTCTACAATTGCTCACCTCAAATTCGGTCACCCCATATAATTTGAAATTTAAAGACTATTACATACAAATTAAAATTCCTAACAAAAACTCAAACCTCAAAAACTCCAGCATGTTCTTAGTCAGTCTTTTCCTCATTCCTACCGGGTTTCGCCCGGGTTACTTTGCTCATTTCAACGAACCATTGCGGGCGGGGTTCGTTTCTGCTTTGTTTAAATAGTCCAACTCACTTAAGAAGGAATCAGTCGACAGTGACGTGTTTTTGAGGTGACCAATTTATTTGGTGACCAAACGTTGGGGTGACGAAATGTACAGCGCCCAAATGATAAGTGACCACATGCTGCAGAACCTTTTCATAAAACAATTGAATCAAAATGTAAAATTTTCAGCGAAAAGTTTCGGCATGATCCGCTAGAACTCCGGAAGTAAAGGAAGTGGGAAGATTACTTCACCACTTGAAAGAAAGGTAAGGAGTTGGTCTGTCCATTGGGGTGGGTTTGATTTGTATACTTTAATATTTTCATGACGAAAATGGTCCGTTTATACGACATTGGTCAAGCTCTTCTCGTTCAGAAGACTTTTTGACGGAAAATAAAATATCGGATTAAAATGCGAGGTACCACAATGGACAGATTCTTCCCACCTCCGGAGTTCTAGCGATCACGCTGGACCTTTTCCTGTCCCATTCGTTACTATTAGAAAATTTTGTTGACAAAATCCCACCTTGCCCTAAGGGCAAAGGGATATTTTAATGACATACATCTTTAACTTTCAACTGAATCAAATTTTGACCCTCCTTGTCGCACTTACGTTTGAAATAAGGGCAAAAATACTCACAGGATCACTTTGAGGGGTATCGTCTGCACTAGATCAACTATTTGGGCCAGACTCTTTGGGCTTAAGTGGTGAAGAAATCTTCACACTTCCTTTACTTACGGAGTTCTAGCAGTTTTGCCAAAGGCTTTCAATGGAAATTTTATATATTGATTAAATTGTTTTATAAAAACTGTCAAAAAGAATTTTTTCATCAAAATTTCAATGAAAATTCAAATGATTGATGGAAAAAAATTATTTTTGAACTTTTTCATCATCTTTGTTATATGGAAAATTTCAAATCAACAAAATTCCGTCATATCTTTGGCAACAAGAGCTTTGTGAATATTTTTGTTGTCGTAGAAAATAAATTGAAACTCAGAAAATTTTGATGAATTTTCCCCACTGACCTTCCGCTTAACTTTAAATAATACGTAGAGTATATAGAATCATGATTCTATATATCACAGAGCAAGTATACGTCCTTTCATTTCTACGTATACTTGCTCTGTGCTATATACTCTAAGAAATAATACAAACATAAATGTATGTTAGTAAAAACTTTCTTACTTTTCAGACTTTTCGGATGTAGTCATAGAATCAGCCAATTTTACAAGACTCATGTAACCTTGATCAGTCCCAATGGCTACAAATTTACCCGTATCTGCAGGAGCTAATGTCGTCAAACTGTCATCGCAAACCTACAAAATTATGTAAGAGCATACATTATATTAAGGCCATTTAGTTCAAACGCGGTCTCTCTCGCCCCCTTTTTCTCAATGTTTTTTATTTTATTTCTACGCAATTAGTGATTAATTTCGTTAGTTATAATGAGTTTACACACTAGTGGAGACAATAAAATTATCCGGTGTGAAATTCAACATTTGCAGTAGAAAATATTTTCAGTCAAACAAATAATTACTGGTTCGTCAAAAATAAATGTGAACAAATAAAAGAAAAAGAAGACGATTAAATTTAAAAACCGAAGAGCAAGAATGGGGAAGCTGAGCCCTTCAACAAAACCAACAATCAGATTGAGAAAAACGAAGGAAAAGTGGGGTTCATCTGTGAGAAAAATAATATCGATCCTCAACCAATCAAATCCATACATCGAACAAAGTAACAATATCTTAACTACAAGTGTTCAAAATTATTTCAAAATTACGAGTTGGGGTAAACATCAGTCCTAAAAACCAATACTGTCAAAATATAACGTCAAAGACAGGAAGATATTTGGTCAAAATGTAATGGAAGAAGGTACCTCACCCCAGGGCGACTCGGTCAAGAAAAAAGGACAAATATTCTTTTTACTGATGAATCTTGGGTGTCAAATAACGAGAAGGAACAGGAGATTTGAAGATTTTGGAGGAGTCAATTAAAAATGTCTGAAGTAAAGGTGTTTGGTCAGGAAATTCTCCACAGAACTTATGGTCCATTTTCAAGGATTCAGTACAAGCAACTCCAAGTCCGATCTATTTTGAGTCCTTAAAATCCAGGTTTAAAAAAAACATTGAATAACTTGGATCATCACCTGTTGACCAAACTCAGAATCTTTTAAACCAAGCGTCGAGTCAATGTTAAAATCTAATGGTGGACACTATATATATACTCGTGTATTAGTGAATATAACATAAACATTTTTTTCATCATTTTTCATGTTAGAAAATAAAGTTGAAAAATACAACGCAAAAGAGACCGCGTATGAACTTCACACGTTGTACATAATGTAGAATGAAATAATTTGACATTGACAAACATGACGACAAAATTTATTATTAAAATACTTACCCGGGTAGTCAAATGTGGTCTAACTGGGTCCATGAGCATATCCCAAAAGTCTACATTTCCATCCAATCGACAACAACAAAAACTTGAGGCTCTTGTTGGAATCCAAGCACCATGTGAGTACAAAGAATTCTTTGGAGCTGTCCAAAGAATTGAAGATTCTCTACAATCTTCAGCAAATATTCGGCATGTATAGTCTCCAACAGTCAAAAAATTTTTGATAAAAGTTGGATTTCTTTGAAGTCCTCTTATAGGACCATGATGAGCTCGATAAACGTGTACTAATTTATCACTTGGACTTTTTCCTTTTCGCATCATTATCATTACTTCCCCTATAAGGATGACAATACTTCGTTAGTGAACATTTTTATACGTGGGACAATTGTATGAAAAATTATTGTTTTACCTGTCTCTGTGCCAGCCATAAACTTTGTAGGAAGTGTGTGTTCGTACTCTAAAACTGAAGCCCCCAGTGCATGATTTGCTCTACATTGCCCCTTTTCTGGATCTAGCCACGTTGATTCAATCACTTCAGACAATTTACGATCATCCCACCAAATGATCTGACAAAAAACAACAAGGTTGACAATATTCCACAATGGTTTAATTGTTTTTTAAAATGGTACATGAATTTTACCTGGCCGTCAAGACCAGCTGAAAAAAATTCGGTCCCTGTTTTACTGTTGATCCACATGACCCCTGTACAAATATCTTTATGAGAATGATCAAAATCTGACTGGTCTACTGGATTTGCTCCCACTCTAGCATCCCAAACACACACCTAAAAATATACAAAAATATTATATACATGCGTCATTTCGGTTAAATGAAATTTTTGATTAATTACGGATCCATCAAAACAGCCTCCTATTATTTTGTGCATATCTTTAGGATTGTATCTCATGTCAACAATATGAGATCCAGTGCGAACAATTCCTTCTGGACGACTACTATTTTCTAAATCCCACAGAAATGCTTCAGTTGGTTGTTGTCGTATTCTGCTGTCAAATTCCAGGGGACAATGACAAATTCCTATACGGCCAACATTATCTGGGGCCCAAGTAATTCGGCTGACGGGTCTTTTTGTGGCACTGGGGTCACGGTAGACTTCAACGACATGAGCATATGGAGGCTGTTTATGTGTGTCTGGATCTTCCCATGGTTCCTCAAAAAAATCTCCATAAATATCCATTGCATTATTTTGTTTAATTAATTTTTCCATGAGCTGTAGTCAACATAAAAAACATTTTTTAAAGTTCAAAAGTCTTTTAAAAAAAATTTACGACAATGAAATTACTGTAGTCATTTCCATCATTGACGTTTGGTATTGGTCGTCCTTTTCTAGCTTCTTTCGATATCGACTGACCATGTCAGGCTCTCCTATATTGACATCTTTAGGCCATCCACCTTCTTCATGATACAATCCAGTATCTTGATACACAGCTCGAATTGTGTTCATCTACAGATCGTTCATGTAAAATCCGTACATAAATTATAAGGCCACTAGTATAAATACTTTTCTACCACAATACAAGGCCGATGAAACTGAATGTTCAAACCCGTTTTAATAGGAAATTGATATGAAGGGGGGTGAATAAAATCACCCACCTTTTTCAATTTTCTTTTGCAAGAGAATTGCATTCACCACACACACTAAGAATGTGTGTTTCTTTTTTGCCATTCTCTTTATTGTAAAAACATAATGGCAAAGCATGACGCTATTTTCGCATGATTATTGTTTTGCAATTATGAGTCATTGTAAGACAATATTCTCATCACCAAAACATGGGCAACATGTCTTTTACAATGTATTTTAATTCCCTTGTTGCACAAAATCCCTCCTATATAAGACTTGATTTGTATTCAATAAAATAGTATTCTTTCAACGCTCTGTTCACATTTTTTATTTCTCTCCCCACCATGGCCAAACATAGCCTTGGTGGGCCATACATTCTTCCATGGGAGGGTCCTTAAGTTATTGTTTCTAGTCAAAACACTGGACATTTTACAGTTGATTAAAGTCTTCATAACACCTGTGCAAACTTGCAGAGAAAATTAGCCACGTTTATTAAAAATATCGAATTTTTAATGAATTGGCCTGTTTATGAAGGCCACTGTTGGATGTTAGGCCAAAAAAATCTTGACAAACTTTTTAATTTTGGAGGTAGCATGGGAGCCAGCATTGTGCAACTCAACCTTACCTAAACCGTTAACTATAAATATACTAAAACCTCAACAAATATTACTTAACTTTGGTTTTACTTTAATTAATTTTTAGTTGCAGACTAAAATGTTGTCACCATCTTTCTCAATAGCGCATTTGTCAATGCTGCGGAAAAATCTCAAGCCTGTAAATCATCTCTGACGGATTCGTTTGCCGCCCCGTTTGTGAAAAATCCAACAGCATTTCCAACTAACAATTCTCGTTATGATCTTAGACATGCCAGTAGTCAGGGTCAGTATAATGAATGTAATAAAACTAGTTTTAGTAGTCCAATACAATCTAACTCGACTAAATCACTAAATAATGTCAGTACTGTTGAGTTGAACTAAACCAATCAAAACCACAATCTAACACCAACACCAACTACATTTACTTCTTTACAGTTGGAGTCCAACTGTAACGTTTGTCCTTAGTGTAGCAAGACAGGAAAGGGTTGAAGCATCATCTGCTGAAAAACAAGTTTTGCCGAGACGAAAATAACAATTGCCCGGTCGTTTTCAAAAAAATTCCATCTAATCAACCACGGCTCTATCCACGTCGGCACAATAATTATTGCTCTAAATCTTACCCTGCCCTCGATGGTCTACAAAAGCATCAACGAATCAATCATCGCCAAAAACATAGCGATCAAGTGGCCTAGAAGTATGAAGACTCAGTACAAGAATCCGAGTCAGTTGGCGAGAATGTGGAAGAGTCAAAAAGACAACAATAACAACAATTTCAAAACACTTCCCTGAACTACAGTCAGGCTCTTGATGAAGAACAACAGCACCTTGATGAGTATGATTCCACAATTACTCCAACAGTGGTACTAGAGTGCATCAAAAAACAAAACATTGACAGTTCCTCGGGCCCAGATTTTGAGAACATTAAAAAAACGCCGTCTTGTACACAATCATTGTGAAATGGGACTACATAAGCAGTCAAACATGGGAAGCCAGAACCTCATTATTTTACAAGAAAGGGAACCGAAAGCAGTCAAACAATGGAGACCCATTAGTATAGCTTCAATCATAAGAAGACTATTCGAAAAAGATTTGAACACATAACTAATGTAGTACATTGAATTCAATCAAGGAGAATTTGTCAAACAGCTTGGAACATACGCCAATGTCATACTTGTTAACAATTGTATCAAAGCCGCCAAGCTAAAGAAAAAAACTTGTGTCATTGTACATAGATATCAAGCAAGCCTTTAACAATGTTGGACATGAATATCGTTTTCTCTCATCTCGAGAAAATACTGAAACAAAATACTTCCCACCAATTTCAGGAACATTTTAATCAATTGTATGAAGGGCAACTTTACACGAACTCGCTGAAACAATAACACCACAAAGTAAATCGAAAATCAAGAAGGGAGTGTTTCAAAGCGGCCCCTTGTCACCATCATTGTTTAACAAGTCAATTGATTACATTGTCTCAGAACTTTGGGATGAAGACAGCAAGTTCATACGAGTACAATTTAGGTGACCAACTAGAAAACTTATCAACTATTCTATTTGACGATGAAACAGCCGTGATTGGAAACTCAACTGAATTTGCATGAAAGGGCAATACACCTATTCAATGAAATTGGGTTTGAAATCAACTTTAAAAAATGTGAAGTCATCAGAATAGAAACTGATTAAAAAGATAAAAAGTTGCCAATGGTTAACTGGTTGAACTGGACTTTGAACTATCCGACTGATAATGTATTCATTGTGTCAAGTCTTTAGAACAAATAAGATATTTGGGTGTCAACTATACAGATGAAATTGTCTTCAACACAAAGCAAGCATTTACCAAATTTCGAACTCAAGTGGAACGACTTGTGTCAACACCGATATTTCACAGTGATCAAAAATGTATTATCGTTAATCAATTTATTTGGCCTACCCTTGTTTATCAACTGCAACATGACCCTTTCAAAAAACCAAGTGTTAAACAATTGGTTACCTAACAATTGGTGAACTATCGGTTAGTTATCACAATCTTGTCGATTGTGACAGAATTAATAAATGTTACCAAATTCATGAATTTTTAAATCAGCTGGTTTGTCATGTTCTGAATGGAAATATTCAATCAAAATGTTGGCTAACGTAGCGGCAGTTCGTTGAATTACTTGATCATGTACTCGGCAATGCCCTCATGGAGAGCTTTTAGGAGATCTTCGCCACAACAAAATTTGGACAGTGATAGCAGAAGTATTCAAACAACTTAAGTGGACAGCCCATTAAGAAGTTGAATGCATCAATGAGAATGGTTCAACTCAGCGTATTGACATTATTGTTTTCAAAGATGATGAACAAGAAGCCTACATATTCTAGACTCAAATATTAGAATTGAATTCGACACAGAGCAGGCTAGCAATGTATATATTGAAAAACAAAGTCATTATGAAGGGTCAATTTCTATTTCAGGGAAATGTATGTTCTCAAAGAAATTGAGATTATGGGACCGTATATTGGTGTGGAAAAATAGTAACCTTCAGGAAAAGGAAGCCACCAAGCTCAAGTAGAAGCAAAGATGTTACATTCTACTGGGGAGACATGCGAATTCAATATGAAGACCAATATACCTACCTCGGAATCTTTTAAATAAGTAGGACACTTCGACCGAGCCAAACAACACTTCCTTAACAAAGCCGGAGCAGCACAATCAAAATTATTCCACCTTTTCTACAAGTTCAACACAACCGAAATTAATGTAATAATCAAGCTCTTCAATTCCCTTGTCAAATCAATACTCCTGTACGCAGGACCAATATATTAAATTACTTGGAAGAGCTTGAAAAATTTCAAACCCAATTTCTTCGAAGAGTATTAAACACCACAAACATGACACCTGGTAACATCCTGAGACTAGAGACTGGAGCTACATCCCTAAAAGTTACCCTTGACAAACTCACAATCAAATTCCGGCAGAAAAACATACTCTCAAAAGAAAATAACAGCCTGAACCAAAGCTGCTACAACCAGGTTAAAAAACTGAAAAATGACAACAGAAATTGGATACTGAGCCTACAAAAAATTTTCCAAGAAATGGAGCAACAACAAGAATACAAAGAGCTCTCTTACGAATACTCAAAGGTAAATATGAAATCTTTGATAAGCAAAGCTCAACAAAACAGCATCAACAGAGATGTAAAAAAGATTATAGAATCAAAACGACTGAGCCATTGCAAGGGAATGAAGACTTACTCTCTGTTCAAACTAAGTAGCCCAGATTTTGGAATTGAGGGGACTCCCCCAAAATGTCGGAGGGGATGAGACTTCATGCCTTTGAAGTTTTCCCCTCTTCCCATTGGCTCGTGCCCTTACAT
>JAQIVZ010000611.1:0-57123 GCA_034700945.1 Arrhopalites spinosus | reverse complement strand
AACTCAGCAGCCAAAAGCCTTCGTGTTGGGCAGTAGGGGGATAGCGCCTGGGAGTATCGCTTCGTGAATAGCCCTGACAATACAATCGGACCACGTTCTGACTTTTTGCCTTTTTTTCATTCCTTTTCTTTTTTGCATATTATTTTAATTTAAACTAATTCTACATGCATATAAGACGGTATTGCACTTATTTTCATTTATTTTGTACGGAACGTTTCAAAAGTATTTATTTATTTTGTTGTAGGAAGTTCCTAATTATTTAAACATTCAAAAGTTTTACAAAATGTATATTTTTTTTCTTTTTATATGAATATTTATTCTATAACTTGACGACACAAAAAAAATCACGAAAATAAACATTTCATAATTCTAAACACAATAAAAATATTTTTAAAGTTGTGAAAAGAAGAAAATTACTCGATTTCAATATAATACACACATAATCGTAAATTACGATTCGTAATTAAAGTGGTTCAACCGTTTTTATTAACATCATCGGAGTGTTTCTTGAAAACATAATCTCAAATTGATCCATAGCTTCTGGGTGTGCCTTTTGGAAGTGTGTCTTGAGAGCCCTTTAAAAAATTTAAATTTACAAATTAATATTATAATATTCTATCTATTTAAATCTTTATTGTTATTACGATTCAAACTCAACTCACCCTTTTTTAACTGTTTTGAATGGACAGAGACTACAAACGAAGGGTTTTTCATTAGTATGGGTAAATAAATGGGCTGAGAGTGATGTTTGTTGAGAGAAAGAACGATTACACAATTCACATTTGTAAGGACGTTCCCCTGTATGAGTTCTCATATGACGAGAAAGTAAACTTGGCTTTGCAAATGTTTTTGAACAAATTGAACAACATTTATTACTAGTTGATGCTGTTTTTGATGTAGTTGTATTTGAAGTCCTTTTAATTTGATTTGGTGCTGGTAGTTTCTTAGTATTAGTAGTCTTTCTTTTATTTTTTGTTGTTGAATTATTACTATTAGAAGGTAAAGGAGTAGATGATGGTGGAACAGAGACAGAGGATGATAAGGACTCACCAATATATTGATCCAACTCATCTGATTGAGTTGATGATGACAAGATTTGTTCATGATGATGATTTGGTATTGTACCAGAATTTATCGTGGATGACAAGGTATCCATTTCAGACACATCAGACACACCATGTTCCTCTTGATGTTCTGCAATAATATTCACTGGGTCACCCACATTCACATCTTTCCCTGTTAACATCTCTGCAAAACCACTACCCGCATCGACAACTGGAATTGATGATAAGTTGCCCGCCATATCCACAACATTAACTCGAGTTGTTGCATCATAATGATCGTGAACTGAATTATTGTTAACCCCATTACTTGGTGATGGAATAAAAATAACATTTGCCAAATTTTGTATAAAATTGTCATCAACTTGTAAAGAACTGAGATCAAGGCCGGTCAATTGAATTGTTTGTCCATCCATGGTTAATTGAACATTTCCCAACACGTGTAAAGAGTCTGGAGAAGAATTCATATTTTCACAAGCTGCAGCTATGGCAGCAATATCAAGCTCTTCTTGACTTGCCAACTTTGACGATGAACCAAGATGTTGTTTATCTTTTGCCAATGTGTGTATCATTGATGGAAGGAGTTGACCATTATTATTATCATTTGAGATGACGACAGGAACTGGAATCGATGAGTCTGGTGACTGTGTGGAATGAATAGCCACAATATCTGACAATAAATATTGAGTAGGTTGTTGTTCACTGGATTGACCAAGCTGATTACTCGTAAGAGTGGAGGTAGGACGATGTTTAGTTTCTTTGGTAGATTTAAAATGTGAAGCTACATGGGCCTTTCGGTGACCCGAAGTTCGGAAACTCAAATCACAATGGTCACAAGGGTAGGGTTTGGTTCCAGTATGCTGAAACAATAATAATAATACAGATATAGTGAGGACATATATAATATTTCATCAGAAAAATCAAATCTGTAATCACAAATTTAAAAAAAATCCAAAAAAAATCTTACCAATCTCATGTGAACCCGAAGACTACTCTTTGTTGAAAATAAATTATTGCACACATGGCAAGATACAGTCTTTCCACCCTCATGGGTTCTCATGTGAGCCTCTCGCGTTGATTTGACTCGGAATGATCTTGCACACACATTACACCTGAAATCATACAAAAATAATCATATGTAAATGTAATATTAACTTTGTGTTCAAATACTAAAATAAGCACAAAGTACATTTTTGTCATACTATGTATGTATACATTCATTAGATATAAGGTTACTTGTTACGTACCTGAACGGTTTCTCTCCTGTATGAATTCTTTCATGCCTTTGTAAATCTGATCTTTTCTTGAAAGCACGAAGACAAAATTGACATTCATTCATTTTAGACACTAAACGAATCTCTTCCTTTCGAAATTGTTCACTAGGTTGTGATGTCAACTCATTATAAATTCGTTCAGAGATGGGTCGAGAGGTTTCTCTTATTCTTTGAACTTCATCTGCGACATGAATAGATTGGCACTCGTTTCTTCCTGCAGTTTCCCCAACTAAAGTATTATTATTATCATTTGTAGATGTAGGAATACTGGTAACAGTAGTAATGACTGTATTCGGCGGCACTACATCAACCACAACACCTTGTGTCGTAGTTGTCGTAGATTCAACTTGTTTATCCAGTTCATTTTGAATTTCAGCTACAATATGCTGTTGTTCTTGTGATGATGGATGATTTCCTCCGACTGCTGATGTGTAGGAATGATATGAAGGAATGCACTCTGGAGTTTGAATATGTTCTCCTCCAAGGACTCCATCATTTGGATTTTGACTCATATAAGAAGGATTCAGTTCCACATTTTCTTCCTGTAAACAATGTACATAAAAAATGATTGTCAAAGGCTGGAAACTCTGTTACAGTTGGATAAAAAAATCAATGATGATGAAAATAAAAAAAACATTATAAGTACCTGTAATCCATAAACAGAATTGTAGGAACTAACACTAGGATCAACATGTTGCGTCTCCATCAGGGTTGACATTTGATGATGATGATGTTGTTCAGAATGATGGGCTATATGAGAATTTTGTTGTTCTGGATGCATTGGCATTGTTGTACATGGAATCTGGTAGTGCAATTGGACTGAACTATCAGCATCCACCAATTCATTATGCTCATGACTGTGAGTGACTGTAGAATTCTGAAGCATATCTTGCATGATATTATTCACATGTTGTTGTTGTTCAGAAAGTGGAGGAGGTGGTGGTCTAGAAAGAGCTATAGAGTCATTCATCGGTAGTTGTTGATGTTGCATTGGAATTAAATTTTGACTCTGATGATGATGAGACTCTTGAATCCCTGCCATTATTTGTTCAGTCTGAAGGAGTGGAATATTTGGTTGATTCATGCCCTCATTTAACACTGCAGCTACTGTACCTAAAACAAATATTTTAATTGTTGAAATGATCCTCATACTAAAAATATGACGTAACCTATATGTACGTATTCATATGCACTTACTAGCATAATCATCATAGTGACTGTCATGATTATCACTATCAAAGGGACAATGATCGTCGAAAAGTCCATGTTGACCAGAATGTATTGTTGTACTTGTATTTCCCATGTGATCTTGTAACATCCCATCATTTTCTGTTGTTGTTACAGTAGTCAATCCTCCACCATTATTCCCACTAATAGCAGCAACAATTTCAGTCCTATGTGTTTTAATATGCTTCCGACAGGAAACACTGGTTTTAAATGTCTTGTGACAATATGGGCACACATATGCCCGGAATGAATTATGACCCTGTCAAACAAAAAATAAATTTAATTTAATCTTAGTTTGAACGTATTCTTCAAGGTACAATAAAAACTAATTTACTGAATTGAACAAAATCAAATTACCGTAGCCATATGTCTTGTCAAACTTCCATTCGTAGTGAATGACATTGTACATACTGAACATTTGAAAGCTCTCACTTTCTCATGTGTCTTGATATGATTTTTTAATACTCCACTTGATACAAAACTCCTGTATAATTAAACATCAACAACAATTAGCACATATCATTAAAACGGCAAAGAATATTAGAATATAGGTATCTAGTACTACCTACAAATGGTTTTATTCTAAAAAAAATCATTTAAATTCTTATTATTGTGAATTTTTTGTACTCTAAATGTATACCTAAAGCATTGAAAGCATTTGTAAGGTTTTTCCCCCGTATGCGAACGAATATGTTGTTTTAAATGAGATGACTTTTTGAAAGCTGATGGACAATCTTTGCATTTATACGGTCGAAATTTGCTCCCTTCTGAATGTGATGTGGACGCCATGGCACTTGCTGATCTATTAGGAACTGGAACCAGCCCTATATAAAATTCACGACAAAAGATTCAAAAAATTAATTTTGATTTATGAAAAAACTCTTTATTCTGTAATATGCAAGAGATACATTTTTTAATATTTAATTTTAATTTCATAACGTACCATCGGAAGTGATTTTGAGTGGATCAGGAAGTTCTATTGGGGTAATGATCTCTCCAATCCGCAGTAATTTCCTTTTACCAGTCAAGCCTTGTAGATTACGAGAATGAATCTTAAAATGAACCCTCCTTTGAGATGATGTTCTAAATGCCTTTCCACACTGCATGCAAGCAAATGGCTTGACTCCAGTGTGTAGTCTCTCATGAGATTTTAGGGATGATAACATGGAGAAACGCTTGTGACAAACTCGGCATTCCAATTCTTTATTATTAGGACAATGTGTACGGACATGTGTATTTAATGTTGACTTCACAGCGAATGACTTTCCACAAATATTGCACTACATCATACAAAATAAAAAAATTATATAATTCTTATTATTATTTCATTATTACAAAAAAATTATGTTTAATAATTTTAAGTTTTTAACTCACCGTATAAGGTCTTTCTTGTGTATGTACCCGGATATGTCGGATGAGATCGGAGGGTTTTCGAAATGCCTTTTGACAATAAGGACAGAGGTGCCATTTTACTTGACCAACCTTCTTCACTTTTACAAGACTTCTCATTGCTTTACCCTGTTCAGTGTGAACAATTTTTATTTCTGAAATGGAACCATGACCGAGAGTCTCCTTTCGTGCCATTGACGGTTGTGGTGGTTGAGCAGAAACCACATTAGCACCTCCCACGGGAGTACTCTGTGCCGAATTTACTTTACTATTCAATCCGCCAGTCAAAGCTCCTTGTTGTTGTTGATGTAGACTACGATTGGAATGTTGAGACATTATCCCACTTGAAATATTCATACTATTTTGTGGAACATTTTGTAGGGGCCTTTTAGTAGGATCAATACTTGAGGTTCCTCCGTCCATTGTTCTGTCATTAAGTAGAGATGATGGTCCATTCACAATGTCTTCATCCTAAACATTAATAAAAAAAACAATCCATAACTACGATGAATACCATACAACTTTTCTAAGCATTGTACATATCTTATTGTAAATAATTTCTTTAATAACCATTTGGGTTGACTCAACAGCATGGACTTTAGCGATATGATTATTCAAAGTAGCAAGTCTTCGGTAGACACAACAACATTCTTCACATCTAAAAACTTTTTCGTTGTCCGCTGGAGGAACATGAACTTTTAGTACATGAGCCTTGAGATTTCCTCTTTGACTAAATTTACAGGAGCATAGGTCACAACCATAGGGCTTTTCTCTCTTGTGCATTGCCTAAAATTAAAAATTAAATAATTATAGTAAACTAAACACATCTATCAGAAGAAAAACATTGTGTAGGATAGGATACGGGGAGAGTAAACCAACCTGAATATGACTTTCCATTGTTCCTTTTTGATTAAAGCGTTTTCCACACTCCTTACACTAAAAAAATTCAAAATCATATTAACATTATATAAATATTGTAGTTACTATTGAATCAATAGTATTGATGTATATTTTATTTTGATTCATGTAATTTTTTAAAGTTACCTCAAATGGTTTTTCACCGGTATGAATACGTTCATGACGAGCGAGTTGTGAGGGTTTTTGAAATCTTTTATTACAAACAATACAAACACGTTTCTTTTTTCGATCAACCTTGGACACAGCTGACTCACTGGTAGATGCTACAAGAGGTTCTGTGGAGTTGTTGTTACTGGTGTCTTTTGAAGACTTTGGTTTTGCCTTTCGTTTCCGTGTATTCAAACTTTTGAGTTGGCTACGAATTGCTGCATGTTCTTTGGAATGAGCCTTGAGTAAAATTGCTTTAGTAAAAGTTTTACCACAGAGACGGCAACGATGAATAAGACATACTCGTGTATTCTTGGGTTTATGCTCATCTGAAAAAAAACATACAAAAATAATAGGTAAATAAATAATCATACAAATTCTGAATTCACACACACACACACACATGAATAAAAATGTAAATGTATTCATTTTAAAATTAGTAAAATTACCCAAGTGATTCTCAAGTCTAGCCTTGGTAGGAAATTCATCACCGCATTCTTGACAAACCAAATTGTCTTCTTTTTCATGAACTCGTAAATGACTTTTAAGACTGGCAAGGCGTGAGAATTTTGACGAACATAATTTACATCGAAGGCAGCCACTGGTTTCAGCTTCATGGACAAGAAGATGAACTGACAAATTATGCTCATAATTAAAAGTCATGGGACATTTTTCACAACGATAAATCTTTTCATCCAAATGTTCCTTTTTATGCCGACGAAATTGAGGCCAATTTGTGTATATCTTACTACAAATTGTACAACGAAATGGTCCTTTCCCAATTGGTGGTTCCACATTATTGCTCTCATTATTATCAAGACAATTATCGAGTGGATCTTGAGAAGGAATTGCATTGGAATCAATTTCAGGTACTGGTACTAATTGTTCTTCTTCTTCATGATGCTCCTCTCGACTTTGTTGTCCAATCACCAGACTGCTACTTGGGGTTGTGGAGCGAGAAGATGGAACTGTTGAAATGTCTTGAAATTGTTTACTAAACGTTGATGTTGAAGTGGTATGATAACTAGATGGGCAGCTACTTAAGGTTGTTGTTACAATTACAGTTGAGTTTGGTCCCCGCAAATAGGCATCATTGTGATCAATTTGATTTGAGTTGTTATCACAGTTCTTCAAATCAATTGACTTTTCAATAACTCGACCATTGTGCTACAAGAAATATGTCATGATTAATAAAAATAAACTAAATAAGAATCTTTGAAATGTGTACACTTCTTTTACAAAAACAAAACAATAAGTATGTACTTACATGTATTTGTTCTCTATCATGTTGTTCTTCATCCACAGACGTAATTTGCTGTTGCTCAATAACATAATTAGCAAATTGAGAGGTATCAAAGTAAACTGAACCGTTGAGATCAATAACTCCTTTAAAAACTAGTGAACCACTACTGTCCAAGAATGGTAGGAATTGGTCACCCAAAGCAACCTCATTGCCATTCATGGTAACATTGACAATCTCATGCATCAGCGTCCCAACAGCTGATTCTTCCATTTTGATGATTCAATGTTGTTATTACAAGTACCTGACAAGATTAAATTCAAAATTGTTTAGAAACGTAATTATTGTACTTTCCAATTAGAATAGATTTCAAAGATCAAACGATTTGTACACCTTGCGTACAATCCCTTGCACTTACATAATGTCCAAAAGGAATCCAGCAATGTCCTTTATAAAATAAAGGGTTCTACGATCATAATTAATACACTGACATTAAATTAAATGATATTAGAACAATATTAGAAGACCAAAACAAAAATTAAACTTTATTTTGAATTTCGAACTCATTTCACTTTCTCAATGCCAAATCATGCTCCATGGCAGTCAATGGTTTTGAGGAAACGGAGGGAAACGACGGCAATTTTTTTTACTTTGTTGAACTCTGCAATTAAGTTTGTCAATTAAGAGTTAATAATGGTCAGAAAAACACGGGCTCGAAAGATCAGTGGTGACAGTGAGCCTGAGAGTGACCCTGAAGTTGAAGACAGTAATAATGACGTTCCTGCATCAGCCATGAAGTCTACCATCCCGTCCAGTAAAATGTTCATCATTCCAAAATGTAAAAACTTTAATATAATTATTACGTATTATCATTACGTAATTATTGTCATTGATGAATGGCAAGACTATATAACTATGAAGACTATAAATGATTTAATTTGTAGGCATTGAAGACTTGGAATGGAAAAACATGACAACAATCACTCTTCCTCATCCACAGAGTGGAAATCCTGCCTTATTTTTAGTTGACACGAGAGTTGAAGGATCAAGTAATGCTCAATTTTTGTTTGAAATACTGACATTTGAGCAACCACTACGAAGTTGGTTTGTTGATGATAATGTTGTCTCGGACGGGAATCTACGAGTTGTCACTCAAATTGATCCATTATTTCTGGTCCTTCCAATAATCAAAAAAAGTTCACAAGCAAGACCGCTCTCGGATCATTTATGTGACGATTTACCTCCTCAAATTTCAGAAATAATATGTCATCGACTAACAGAACAACAATTAGAGAATATTTCAACTAAAAAACGAGTTGATGAAGATCTCATTGTCTATGTCTATTCTGAAGAGGCTACCTTGTCTTGGCTGGCCAAGAAAGTCGAAAAGACGGCTGCATTTCTCACGCAACGGAACATTACAAGATCTGAAGCCAGCATTTCTTCAAATTTTAGCTTTGGTTTTGCAGTTAAACAAGAGTCAGTTTGAATAATTATATTCTGTAATATGTCGCTATATAAAGTAAAGCCAATTATAGCATAATTAGAATTAGAATGTCCATGTGATTTAAAAATCTATAAGGAAGTAAGTTGCAGTAACAATTGTACAGAAGATTTCAATTGAAATTCAAGGGAAAGTATTTGTATATCTTGTTGCATGTCTCTGGACTATCAAGAGTAGTTTAGCGTCAAAATTCCATTTAAAAAAAAGTTTTTTACGACTATATAATTTGGTTAGAGCTATAAAATGTTAATATCATCTTGTATAACATTTAGAAAAAGAGTATTGTATGAAAGTAAAATTATAGCGGTATAATATGACATATCGATTCCTTCCTCACTATCTTTTCTTTTGTATGTACAGTGAGAATGAATACCTTCGCTATGGTTGCGATATCATTGGTGATTATCTGGAGGATGACCTGAAAAAGAAACTTTTGACGAAAGTTGGGCTTCCAGCCGAACCGGATAGGAAACGGAAAAGTGAGGGAATTGTGGGTGAACATGGTTCAAAGAAATCCAAGGTGACAGCGGAAGAGACTAAGACTAATGTGAAACCTTTGGAAGACTATGGTTCCAACTCAACTCCAACACCGCCCAAGGTGAGTCTTCTTTTATTTATGTATACATACGTGTAGCAAGTTTTATTATTAGAAAACTTAATCAGTGAAAAGTGCCTCCATCATTTTTCACACAAATTTACTCTCCACCGTTCAATTTGACATGTTTGAAATATAATACATACCATGTTAAGCTTTTATCTTTATACACATGTTATATTTTCTAATATGCTTTGAAATGATGGCCCATAAAATTATAACATGTGAGCTCACACTTTTAATGTGTACAAATATGACAGAAAGTAATGGAATTGATGGATACTTTTTATATTAACATTATTTTTCTAGTTTATTATCAAAGAAAAAAAACGAGAGAATCAGACAAAATTTACATAAAAAATGACTTTTTGTACATTAATTTAATTGTAAAATAATTCAATTAAATTGTATTTTAGGAAATGATTACAAAGGCTAAAAAGGACTTGGTTAAAGCAGCACAAGGTACTCCCTCCTTGTTCAAGTTTTTTGCACCCAAGGCAAAATCCAAAGACTAACAACTCGGAAATGGATTAAATAGAGCTCTCATAATTAATATTAATATAACTAATTAAATTGTTGGCGTATGTCAACGTCAGAGAATGAAATTAATTGACAAATTGTACCCTTCCGGGTTTTTTTTCTTCCTTTACATTGTGTCCAATGAGATTTAAACTTTGCATCATATTTTCTTAAATTTAATTTCCACTTTTTTGAAGAAGAAAAGTCTACAAAAAATGTTTCATAAAAAGCTCAACATGTGTTTTGTATGAATTTAGAATGTAAGCAAATAAAAAGAGATAAAATATTTGACAATGGTTGCAAACCTTAAACATGAACGTTTTTTTTATGTTAAAATTCTTTAGCATAGTCAATAATAGTCAGCTACTCACGTTGTTCTTAGAGGGTAAGTCGGGTAAGACAAGAGACGTTGATTGTGTGACCAATAGGAAAATCCTTTCTTTGTCTATCTGTCATTGTATAGAGGTAGTAGTAGGGTCGATTTTGCCTTAATCTTGTTTGAAAGACCTGAACAAAGCTGGAATTAAAGGGTTTTTTTTCCAAAGACGGGAAAACTTGTTCACTTTTTATATGTACAGGCATAATCCATTCCATCTTCCTTTCTCAACTATTTTCTGTACCATGAAATCAGGCTTAAAATGTTCAGTTCGTTACAGTAACAAGATTTTTCTGTGTGGATGGAATCGAGTGGACTAGTTGTTTTTTCTTGGAAATTTGTTTCATTTTTACAAACTTGAAGATTTAACTCTGTGTAAAATTCTCTCTTTTCTTAACTTTTGTAGGGGAGTATATATTTTTAGAAAATGATGAATTCACATGATTTGACATATTGAACAGTACTTTGACAAAACTTAACCTTGACATGAGTCTGGTTTCTGGTCTTATACCTGCCTCATGTATGGATTATATCGCAGAGAAAGAATATAATTGTACAAATTTAGCACCACATGTTGTACATACCGTAGTACAGTTATATTATTATATAATATTTTGTAGGTATAAGAAATTCTAATTGTTAACTCAGGCTACAAATTGCAGTCGAATTGCCCATCCACATGCAATCTTTCAAGTAAGATTCAAATGTCAGGGCTGTAAAATTATAGTATTTAAACTTTTGAAGCTAAAAAAGGATAAAAGAACATGCATACACAAAAATCATTTTTTTCTTTGTTTTTTGAGCTCTCATTCACAGTTACATGTCCATACATATGTAGAAGACATTATTTATTGTAGGGGATTTTAGAAAATCAGTTTTTATTGACCACGTCTACTGTCTATAATAGTAACTGTATAGAGAATTTCGAACACGCTATTTAGACCCAAAAAATGTCACCGTTGTATGTACAGTCTACAAAATTTGAGGTACCCCCAACTGGTTTGACCTTAGGATTTATCAAACCCCATAATCTGGTTTAATTTACTTTGGTGAGTATTGAGGACAAGAAAAAAAGGAATAAAATAAAATCGGCGTTGTGCTGGTAGTGGTAGGAGTAGGTAGTAGTAATTATGATGAAGAATGTACCCTTTTCTCCCAAATAATAACAGTCCTGCGGGCACCCCCATCATAATGATGATGATAAGGAGGATATAATAATAATAATGATGAATAAAAATAAAATGAAATAACATGTGCAAAATAAAGATAGGCGTACGACCTATCATTTTATATTGATTACTATTGTGCAACATTAATGGCCTTTAATACTGGTTACAAATTTGTTGTCAGGATTCGGGATTCATTTTTCAGACTTTTGATTATTAACATAAATATTATAGAGGACATGTAAAGTTGTTAGAGAAAGTGTTATAGTCTTGCATTTGATTGTTCCAGATGTAGTTCTTTGTATGAAATGAGGTCATAAAACCATGAATTTTTTTTATTCTTCTCATCATCATCGAGACATGGACATGGTAAAGAATTTGTTTATTTCTGATTCACAAACTTTTACATGTAAATGTGCTAGAGTTGAGCTTGATGTATGACTTTTTCTTTGTATATTTCTCTGATTATTCTATATGTGTGTACTTAAGTCTGTTTTATGGTGTACGACAGCTGATATTTTGCTTTTAATAGAGTAATATGGAACTAATGGACGTCTAAAAATATAAAAGATTTGCTGTACTGATAATAGCTATCATAAAAATATCTTCAATTTTTGTCCTTCTCTCGTACACACGCAAACGGAAAAAGTTTTGACAAAGAGAAAGCGCCCTAGTTATTTTTTTTTCTTTCTTTGTTGCTAATTACAATTTTTTCACTATCCATAACACAACAACTCACTCACTTTCAGTTCCATGGTTTTAATGAAAATTATCTTACCTACCTTTTTTTCTGGTGCCTTTGTCAAAACAAGGTCATGACAATCCGAGACAATTTTTTTGTGTGCATATTGCATACTTGCATGCATTCTTATTGAGTGACAGCGATGGCACATGTTGCACGTATTATAAATAGGAGCATAATGTAAAATTATAACAATGGTTAGTACGGTGTTATATAATTTGTGTTTTATTATTTGTAGGTCTCCATTGTCAAGACAGAAGTCATGGTAAGCGATTTTTACGAAAGCTTTTCCCTCTTAACAGACATAGTAGAACAAAATGAAACCGAAGGGGAAGCTAGAAAACAACTAGCTCAGAAGCTAAAAAGGATGCAAAGAGGAAAAAAATTACAAGTAAAGACAAAAGGTCACGACAAAAATCTCAAACGACAGGAAAAGAAGAACTTATAAAAATATTAGTTGAGTAATTATTCTTTTGACACATTTATAGCTTAATTTTTAATAATTTCATCAGTTTTTAAAATCTTACACAGTTACCTGTAATAATAATTTCAATATAAAAATGTTCAGTAGCCCCTAAAAAATAACTATAAATGCTACGATAGTCGATGAATTAATGTCCAAAAGTTTTTTTTTGTTTTATTTTTTAAATCAGAAGAATTGGTAGACCTATTTCAATTTGATGGTAATTTGTGAGTCTCCTCAACTCATCAGATTCTCATCTATTTTGTAAAAGAAGCGACTTGAGTGAATAAAGTTGGTAATTTCCTATAGCATCTCGTTGACCCCGTGGAGACCATGTTGGCCATTTTCTATTTTGTATAAAAGTGTCCCACTGTCTCATCTACAAGTGTCTTGTTTGTCGTTACCCCACAGTGGCGAGGGCAGGAGGTCCACGTCATTTTGTTGTCCACATTGGACATTGTCCCCAACATTGAATGTTGCGGCTTGATTCTGGACAATTCTGGATACCTGGAAAATTGGAAACATGTGTCCTATTCGACTATTTGTAATTTGTAGGTATCCAAAGAATAAACATAATTTAATTAAAATTGATTGATAGAAATACTTGAATCACAGCTATAATAACATGACTAGAGGTCTACATACTTTTGAATAATTTATTTTGAGTATCCACGCCCCATGCTTCTTGAAAAAAATGACACTCTTCACAAAAACAAGTCTGTCATTGTATCGAAAGTAGAGTGGATTATTTTTTTGTTACAATGTACAAACGTTGTGCTTACTATTGTACTATCCATCCTCCTCATTTACATTTTCTCAAGTAGGCTGCAACTGCAGAAATATGCATCTGTCAACGGTGACCTTCCTACACAATTGTACAAGACAACACTTCTCCTCTCAACGTCACTCTTTGTCCTCTTAACAACACAACAAGGCAAGTGATACATGATGAGTTGCCTTGTGAAAGTGGCAACTGTCTCACTGGACAAAAAAAAGAATGGTCGCAAGACAATTCGTTCCTAGTTCACCTAGTCACAGGAAGCAGCATGACATTTTATGGAGGATTTTGGTCCTTTTTTATTAATATTTTTACAAAAGTTTATGGATTTAATAGACTCTTCCTCTTTTGTATAATTTCAAACAAAAAAAACATTCAGGTTCTAGCTCTCCATGTCATCAACAACAACTGACACCTCAACTGTCTCTGTCCAGTCTCATGATGATTCTCATAGCCATTTTAATTTCCTTCCTTTTGAGTCAAATTCAAAAAAAAAAAATTCTCAATTATAATTCTGTGTATACTGTATAGGTACTCTATTTCGAAAAATTCCAAAATTGTAACCGACATTTTTTCTCTTTTGACTCTTGAAGAATGTCAACGTCTCAAAATGAGAGGGAGACAGAAGGAAGGATTTTGGGCATGTTGAAAATATAAAAAAAGAAAGAAAGTTAAACACATGAAAGATTGATAGACATCCGGTTTTCTCTGACTACTCACCGTTCACCATGTTAAAAGATACGTGCTTCTACATACACTAATGTCATGCTTTGGTTTGTGTCCCTATGGGCATCTCCTACATTCCATCAAGCTTCTTTCTTTCCCTTTTTTTCTCTCTTCATTTTGTTGTTTTTTCCAGAGTAAAGAAAAGAAGATTCTCTCTCTCTGTATAAAGTGAAAGCAGTCATCTTATTACTCCAAGAATGGAACGAGACTGTACTACATGGGGAATTGAGAGTTGAGAGAGAAAGTTGGATGAAATAAGGGAAAGGACATTGCATGGTCACAATCCACAATCCCTCTCTCTCTCTCCATTTCAGCTCACAAGGGAATGAAAGTCAGCTTGTATTAATTCAACTGTACATTTCCATCCCCTCCAAAAGAAGTTACGACTTGGAACACTTTCACTTTCTTTTTGAATCCACTTTTCTTTAAATTTTGTACATTACACTAGTCCCCTCTATAAATACAATGGCTGTCTGTTTCTCTTTGTTGGTAGATAAAAATAATTCTGAAAAACTCATGCAGACTCTTTAAATTTCCACCTGAAAATTCCACGTTAAGAGAATGACTTTCTCCCAATTTCTTGGCCTCTTTCACTGTGTGTGAAAAATAATAATTTTTTGTGTGCTCCACATTCACTCATTATTGGTCAACTTTCTCTCCACTCTCTCGTCCTCCTTCTTTCATTCTTCTTATAACTAATTTGTAATTTACGAGATTAGAGAGAGAGAGAGAGAGGGAGAGAAGGGGGGGGGGGCTATAACTAAGAAGAATGAAAGTGGAGAGAGATGGAATTACTTTTTTCACGACAATGACCTAACGGTATATTTATTATGTCAGTTAAATGACCTATTATTTCTTACACTTTCTCTCTCTCTTACCTTCCTTAGTTTGGGTAGTCGCTTTGTAGTTATATGTACACAACGTCCTCCTCTGTCACACAAACAACCATGATGATGATGATGATGACGACAATCAACTCCCATTATTTTAGCTAGATATTTCAAAAACCAGTTATGAATAGACTTTATATGCAATGACCCATTTCCAAAAGCAACTTTCTTACCTTTTTGTGTGTTATATTCAAAATTTCATATTTTCTCTCTCTTCCTTTTCCTCCTCCTTCTTCATCCGGGACTAACTTTTCACATGAGCTTTTTCCACAAATAAGAACAATAAAATGGATGGGTGAGCAAATATGGAAGTGTTAGTGTTATGGCCTAGGGTACCCATGCCATGCTTTGTAACGATAAGTAGAAAGTAGGGCTTTCTGCCTTTTCTGTTCTCCTTTTTTTGCTCCCTCTTTTTTGTCAGGTCGCTCACATTATTTCGTTCCATTCCACGAGACCATGCTTTCACTGAACACTGTAGGCACATGAGAGGGGGCAAGAGGTACTCTGAAATGACTCAACAACACACAATTTTCAACTCCATTTGAACACACACACACACACTCTCTCTCTAGAATACATAATGAAAAGTACGTACATAACCATAGTCCATATTTGTATGTAACACTACAGACCAGTAAAAAAAAGTGGAGAAACATGTAAAAACAAAAGGTACAATAAACTACTTGAATATTCTGACTTTCTCCATTTTCCCTCCTTTTGAAAATATTCTGTAAATATTATACTAAATTTTCAAGACTCATAATGCATGAGACTATATAAAATTATGTAAATATTCAAAAAGAAGCTAATAACCTGCACCCAGAGAGAAAGAGAGAGAGAGAGAGGAAAAGCTGGGAGCTAATATAAATATAGTACATGTAAAATAAATAGTATACAAAGAATATAATAAAAAGTAGTTCATTCTATGAGTATGTGCACAAAAATCTCTCTTTTTTTTCTAAACGTATGTACTAAACTACTGTAGTTAGTACAAAATATGTGGAGTACCTCCCAAAAAAGCACATGCTCAACACTCATTCAAATTGGCAACATAATTTCTTTCTTTCTCCAATTGGGATTTCAACTTGATAGAGTATGTACTATCGCCCTTGGTTTAGTTTGAATGTGTGTACAGAGTTGTAGTGAGAGTGAGAGAGGTGAAATTTTGGGTGAAATTGTGTGAATAGACTCGAGTTGATTTCCCAGTTCCTTTTTTCTGTGTGTGTGTTGGCCAGGTAAAAAAAAAGTTGCACACACACAAAAACACATGGAGTATGTAGAGAAAGATATATGAGATGCATGGATTTGTCTATACTCCAGAAAATGGGGTTCTATGTGATGCCATGTAGAGGAGAATGGAGAATTGTAGGAGACCAAAACAATTGGGCGTTCGATAAGTCAAAGTCAGGGAATAGTATAATCTTAGAGTATAGTCATACATGTATTTTTATAGAGTTTAATAATATTCCTCTCTCTCTGTACAATGCATATCCCTTTCATTTTCCCTATTAGTACTTTTTTCTCCATGAAGCCCATGGACACGGACATGGACAGACTGTTAGCATGCCTTTTATTCTATATGCAATCCCCCTATTCCCTACACTTAAGCTTGAATCTATGGTAACAATAATAATGGGACTCTCTCTCTCTCTTTTGCAGTGTGTGTTCAGTTTTTACAGTTATACAGTTTTTTTTATATAACTTATATATATTTTTTGTCTACATTCTACATACATGCTCACGGTTTACAGCTCTCCAAGACTTGTCTTACCTTTTTTTACCTTGTGCTCATGCCACCGTCGTCCAAAATTTTTTTTTGCCACTTGCATTGCCTCTACCACCCTACTGGACTTGTGGTCCTCTTTAGCTCTCTTTGAGGAAAATATACATGGAGGGGCAAGAAAAATTTGTGCGGGATTGTGTAGAGAGTCAAAAGGTAGAGTTCTTTTTATTCTCTTTTGTGACAATCAAACATGTCCAACTTGTTTCATGAGTATCCCTCCTCTTTTGTCCTCTCTCAACGCTAGACGCTACATTTACCTCTCAAACTAACAAGAAAAAAGACAGACGTTGAAAATATTATTCCATTCAATTTTATTCCTAATCAAATATACATACATATATATATATATATATATATATATATATATACGTAAATAATTTCTATTGTACTCTTTAAAAAAAAGATTGGCAACTTTCACTCCGTCTTGTTGGAATATATATATATATACCTGTGTATATTGTGTATATAAAATTTTACACAATAAAAAAACAGTTAAAGTTACTCAACTACAAAAAAAGAGCCCCAGTTAAAAGAGAGAGGACACAAAAGAGGAGGAGGGGGGAGACGATTGGTGTTCAGTGGGTCGTGGAATCATTAAATTGATGGTGGAACATCAAGGAGGATACAAGACAAAAGAGAAAATGAGAGGAGAGAGATCAACTTAAAAGTTTGCTCATGCAACAGGGACCGAATACCAAAAGAGTCAAACACAAACCACATTGACCCTCCCCACCCCTCTCCACATTCCAATCTACAGTTAAAATAATATTGTACAAGTGGGAGAGAAGCAACAGTATTTATTTTTATATTACTCAAACACACACACACACAAAAAAACAAGACAAAATTTTATACATGTCTCACTTCTAACCTACCGGCTCCAGCTGTTCGAGACAAGACTTTGACAAAAAAAATCAAACTTGATTGAAATGTCCTTTGGCTAAATTGTTGAAAAGCTACAAA
Source organism: Arrhopalites spinosus (assembly GCA_034700945.1). NCBI lineage: Eukaryota > Metazoa > Arthropoda > Collembola > Symphypleona > Arrhopalitidae > Arrhopalites > Arrhopalites spinosus. The sequence continues at coordinate 39,362 of JAQIVZ010000611.1, read as the reverse complement.
GAGAAAATTTTACCTCTTTTTTTGTGATTCAAGATTTAAATAAAAAAAACAAAGAGGGGAAATGTATGTATCTGTACAGATTGTGTATTAAATATTAAAAAAATAGGGTTATTTGAAACAAGTGTTCTCTCAATTTTTGAGAAATATTAAAAATTATAATTACATGAGTGAGCTTTCTTCCTTTTGTATTGGGAAGAAATAAAATGGACTATTTATATTCTTTGTTTTTTTTGGAGAATCATTAAAAAAATATTCAAATTTAACAACTCTGCTTTTCATTGTGAGACTCTAAAAAAAGGAAAAGACATTGAACACAGTTGTGCACTGAGGAGGGTCGGAACTTAATTTGAAAATTTTCATTTGTAACCAAGAGTTGTTTATATTAAGTGTTTGGTGCTGGATTAAAAGAGGGAGGGAATATCATTCAAGTGTTCATGGAGAGAGAGGGAGAGAGAGAATATTGAGATTCAAGTCCACAAGACAAGAAACAAAAGGAGAAAGTAAAGTGAAAATTGAAAGTGGAAGAGTCTGTAGATCTTAAGAGAGAGGGGAAAGCAAGTATTTAGTAATTATACCATTTCACCTGAGGCCCTCGTGTCATTTCAATGTGCGGTGTTGTCTGGTGAGCCTTGAGCGATTCTTCTTGTTTAAAATAAACTCGAGTGAATGTTTTCATCTTTTAGTCTACCTTCACAACAAGAAAATCTTGTTTTTACTCTTCTTCCATTTTCTCAAAACTTTGAAATTTACCTTTAATCTTCAAGAAGCTTTTTACTCTCATCAGTCGGCCTCCTCTTTTTTTTTCTTGTTGTAAAAATAAAAAGAGAAAACAATCCACTCAAAGACTTTCTCCTCTCTTGAACGAGAATTCTCAAACAGAAATTTACTTGATGTATGTTGAACCTACACAAAATAGTAAGAGAGTATGACCCCACGTGGAAATCAGGTCATAAAATATTCAAAAGATACAAAAAAATGTATGCCTTTTAAAAGGATCATCATTTCCAAATAGAAATATTTTTTTCTGCTGACGTGAAACTCAAAGTGACTACTCAGTACTCATTTTTGTGGTGGTCAAGAAAACAATAAGAAGAAAAATAAAATTGTGGAGATTTCTAGTTCAATATTTTGACTAGATTTTATTTTTTCTAGTTCAACAAATTTTATTTATGATATGTCACTGACTTATGTGTCCTTCAGATTGATGCACCGAGAGATTTCTTTAGCTCGGGATACTAAAAAAATATATAAAGCTTCCTAGTGGATTCTACATGAGAGTCTGTACTGTAATTTATAATAAGGTGGACGTTTAAATAATACATTTATATATATATATATATATATAGCAGAGAACCTTCCGACGTCAAACTTTTTGGAAAAAATCCGCATAAAAAAAACATTTTCTCTTTTCTGTACATGGATCAGTGAGGGATTTTTTTGTGCATAATAAATCAAGGTATGGGATGCGGGATAAGTACAGATAGTGCGGGAGTTTTAGGGAATACTGTCACAGCCAACGGTCGAGCCAATCGTCTCAATCCTGAATCAGCTGCGGCTCTTGCTGCCAAAGCCAAGCAAGGTAAAAAAATGAATTATGTTACTCACATTTTTTTACTTATTTAAATCATGCAAATCCGTCAATTTACAAATGAATTCTTTTACAAATCTCACCCTCTTTTTTATTTCTTTAAAATTTGACAAATTTTTTAAAAATAATTTCATACTTTTTTCTTTACAATATGCTACACATTTTTGCACTCTGATTCTAAATCGATACAATTTCTCCACACATGATAAAAAAATAATTTGACATGTTGTCACCTATAAATATAGAAAAACAAGATTAGGAGTCTTTGGAGAAGATAAAGAGAAAAAAAAATATTTCAAGGGGATGTGTGTACTATGGGGGATTATTTTTCTTTAAGTGTCCACAAAACCATATAGACACGACATCATAAATCAAAAGATTTATATATAAAAAAAATTGTAATACCTCTCTTCAAAGAACCAAGAGAGAGAGGATTGGACCATCAAGTTATGCCCCCGTTGACACAGAACAATAATAAGAATCCTATTTAAGTATTCTGTGAACGATCCCCGATCCACGTGAATAGGATCTGTCTTCTATTTTCTATGTACAGTATTACTTGTTGTAGATTGTACATGTTTGATGTTATAGAGATAGAAAAGAAGACGAAAAGATCTCCCATTTTTTGTTTCTGAGTACCTGGATATTCTTGAAAATAATCAAGGATTAAGTGACTCCTCAACTGTATCGTCTCCAGTGACAGCATCTCCAATCTCTAATCTTGTGTCATGTCTCCAAAAAAGTATTTTATTTCAGACCAAAAAAAAAGATGAAATGAGAAAAATCTCTCTATCTTTAAGTATAAACAGGGAATGTACAAGTGCATTCTTCAAATGCCTGTATAGTCTCGTCCAAACATTTTTTTTGTGAAGACAAAAGAACGAATAGGAGTATAATGAATATAAAAGTGTGTGTGTGTTGATGGGGTTTCTGTGGGTTTTTCCTTTCCCGACTTTTAAATTCTTAATGCTTTGCTGTCACTCGAAACTCGACGCTAATCTCCAAGTTGTCTCTCTTTCTCTATCTCGAGCTGGGTATTTATAGTGTGTATGTTAAGGGATACAGAAAATGTTATTTTAAATGGAAACGTATTATTATTATTCTCGCTCTCCGTAGAAAGTAGAGAGCTGCTCATTGTCAAAATAGTTTGAATGGACGCATTTCACTAGAAAATAAAAAATCCTTGACTCCCATATGTACTCCCCAACTTTTTTTTCTCTCCTCTCCCTCTCTCTCTTTTGAACCATGAAAAGTTTATGAGCTTTCTTTTTTTCCTTCTTCTTCTCTCTAATTCCTCCTTTCATCATGATCCAGTCCCCGTTCAATATTTGTCACTCAACGCACGACTTTTTTTTGTACTACGAAACTAAACTACAAAAAAAAAACTTTCTTTCTTTTTCTTTCTCAGCACCAACAAACGTCGTCGTCAGCATTTTTCTTTTTTTACATTTTCAACAATAACAACAAATGGCATTTCCGCTCTGTCACATTCTTCTATTGTCATGTGACTAAACTAGAGGATTTTTATTTTTATTTTATTTTTTGAATATGAAATGTATACAAAATGTTATTTGAAGCATAATGGAATTCTTTTTTTCTGCTGGTGTTGTATTGGCCTTGCCATATAATTTTACAAAGATGGGAATGAGGACGGAGAAAGTAGAAAGTTAGAGTGTAGTGGGGATTTAAATTCTAGTCAATCTTTTTTTTGAACTAAATTTAAAAATTAAATCTTGTACATTGTACAATACCGACAATAAAAAAAATCCAGGAATTTACGTCTCCATAATATCTCCCTAAGAGGGAATTTTTATAAAAGAATATTTATTTTGAAAAAAAAAGTTTAAAAAATAAACTTTTTTAAAAATATACACTTTCTCCTTTCTATTTACTTTTGTCCAGAGAGAGGAGAGGGAGAAAGTATTTAAGTTTTTGTGTAAATTGTGACACGATAAACAAAGACATAATTGGATTACATGTCAGGGGGAATGGTAAAAGTTTTATCTTGTAATAAAATTGGCTCTATATTTGAATGGCAAAGAGAGAGAGAGAGAGGGAGAAAGCCAAGCCAAATTTTTTTTTATACATTTAAGCAACAACTTGTAGCAGTATTCTCTACATTCTTTTTATCTGCATAAAATATTCTAAACCCTTATTTAAATAGACTAGACTTCATACCTTGTACAGGGTACAAAGAGAAAGCAAAGCTATGGAAAAGAGATTTTGGAGAAAATATTAAAAATAGTTTTCCCTTAATCTTGGACTTTGAATTTAATTCTTTAGAATTGTAGCCAAAAAACTAGTCATAATTGTCACAATTTATAGTAGCAAAGAACAAGTCAATTTAATGGACAAACTTTGTCTGTTAGAATTACCTTTAATCATGTAAATTATTTACTAGAGTATATATTTAATATATAAAAAATGGCAATTTATTGTACATTGTACACCAGCCATGATCTATTTTATTGTATCCTTGAACGAGATTCAATATACGTACGACCAACGTACAAAAGAAAAAGTTATACACTGTTCAAAACTGACATTGAGTCAATTTAGGAGAGAGGAAAGACAAGAGAAAATTCCATGAACAAACACAATTCCCTGCAAAAAAAAAATTTCTTGGTGTACGAAAAGTACAAGAGAGAGAGAGAGAGAGAGCGGGAGATAAATACAAAATAGTTGACGACTTTCACTCAAAAAAAGTTTTTTGTGTGTGGATAGAAATTTTTGGCATGTGTGTGCATTTATTTTTACTTTGTTCAATATTTTCTCCTACACTCAAAACTCATCGTGCAGTGTAGACTTGAAGAGAAAGTCCCGCTTTCACTCTGGATTTAGAGTCCAAGGCGTCGAAGAAGAGAGGAAAGGAAAACTTTTTGGCATTTCTCCCATGTGATTTCTATGAATCTCTGTGATATCACAAGAGTTAAATATCAAGTCAACTCCCCATCAACTTTAACTCTCTCTCTTTGAAATATGTACACATGTACAAAACTTTGAATTAGGCAACACAGCGAATAAATTTATCAATACGATTTTTTTAGCTATATAACTTTCTCTTTTTTTATGTCAAAATATACCAAAAATTTCTTTTGATGGAATGAAAGTCTCTCTCTTTTATTCTCCAAAATTTTATTAACATTATCAAAAGGAATGAGAGCGTCAAAAGTGTCAATTAGCCCAAAAAACTTTTCTTTTTTTTCATATGTACCCCAAAACATTTTTTTTTCAATGACGATTGTCAATCAAAAGTAAATATCAAGAGAGAGAGAGAGAAAATGAAATGGAAGAAAATATCGACTAAACACAAAATAGAGACACAATCTATGGAATATCGATTAAATTTCTCAAGCACTTTACAATGAGAAAGTGCAAGAGGAAAAGAGGCGAGAATTCAAGTCAATCAAATAAATTCGCTTTCTCTTCTTTCCTATTGTAAGCACACTACATATACCACTTCCTCACAATATTTTACACAGTGAGAAAAATAATATTATTATGGCCTAAATTAAACGACAGAATTATTATGTTTTCACAGTTACAGTTGGCCACTTGAAAAAAAGTTATTTTGGGATATGGCATATGGATTTGACTTATTGCGTGTGTGTGACTTATGGTGGAGTGGTTTGGCTATTAGTAGTTTTATATGGAGAAATTATTGACTATAGATTTATAGTTATTAGAGTTTGTCATATAGTCTACATAATTTAACAAGTATAACTATAATCATAGATTGCATGACACTCATCATTATCCGTTCTCCTCCCCGGGCCTACACTGATTTTGTTTTGATATTCCTAATCACAAATTAATCATCATTAGTCACCCACTCCTCCACCTTCCTCAATTATCAAGTGACTTTGACAAAAGATAATATTCTTTTTTTGGGCTAAAATTAATATTATGTGAATTATACGCGGTTAAAATGTATTTTTAGTTTGAACCTAATTAAATTTAACATTTTCTTTCTCTTTCTCCAGTCTCCAGTCTCCAGTCTCAAGGTTGAGACTGTGACAAAATGGACTTGGGTAGTTAATGTGATGTCTTATGAAAGGAGGGTTAGATTGAGTAGATTTATATTTGGCAATTTTGGAAAATCTCTCATGTGACAAGAAGACAGAGTACACAATGTTCATGGTCTCTTTTATCCGTTGAGATGTTGACTCTAGTTGATTACAACCTCCGACCTTTCTCTTTGGTTCAATTCCATTCATGTAAATTTAATTCAAAGGAAAAAGGAGAGAGAAAAAAAAGAGGGGGAAAGAGATCACAGTGATTGCATTTCCATGGATAGAAATTCTCTTCCCCACTAAATATTTTATAAAGGTGATTTGTCTCTCCCTGCCCTTGACATGTCTTTCCTTGTCTCTGGCCAATAAGTGCACCACTTTCATCTCTTGGTATTTGCATTTGCATGACTTGCCTTGCAATTTTCTGGGGGAGTGAGTATGTGTAACACCATTCAAAATTACCTCAGACTCAACGATGGAGGCTTTTGTTCCCTTTTTGTGGAACCAAAATCCTTCCCCACTTTTTGGGGGCTAGAAATTTAATAGTCAAAGAAGGTAAAACACAAAACACACATGGAGATGTGAGACACATGGACGTTTGTAGAAAGGAGACGACCACGAATTATTCCTCTCTCTCTCTCTTTTGGTTGGATTGAGCGAGTAAAGTTGTCGTCTGAGAGTGTGAACTGGTAGTAGAAATCTAATTAATCTTACCTAAGATTACACAAAAGGCAAAAAGAGGGGCCTTGTGTTATGTCTCTCTGTGGTCTCAATGGAAAGGTACAAGGCATAAAACATAAAACGAATGGCACGTCCCGCTTTCCTCCACTTTCACTTCCTCTCTCCCCTACTCCAACCTTGGTGAGAGGGCTTTTCTCCTCGTGCCAGAAACTTCCATTGTTCCTCTAGAGTTGAATTGAGAATGAAACGGAAAGAGAGAGAGAGAGGAGGGTTAACTATTTTAGAAGCATCCCCCCCTCAAAACTTGTGTGCACACACATAGTCATTCCTCAAAAAGTTATTATTAGTTCTCCAAAATTACTTTGGATATAATTATTATGTGTACAAGTCCAGCATAATGAGCAACCATTAATTAATTCTATACTCCTAAGCTCCTCCTCCTCCTTTCCATTATTGTCCTATTTATTCCCTTAAATGCTTTCTCTCTCTCTCTCTCCAGTTCTCCCAAATTTAGTCAAGTGAGAAAATACACTAAAAAATGAAATCCCCCTCATGACGTCATTCGTACGCTGTATGGCAGTAAAAAATTTACAAGTTTTTCTCTTTTCTTTTCTTTTATGAAACAAAAGTTTGACACTTTACTTTCTCTCTATTATGAATATAGTCATGTTTAATATAAATAACATTTTTTTAGAGGGACACATACACATACACAACTTGATTAAATAATGAAGAATGACTTAAATCCACAATATACAGTTATGATAAATATTATAGTTTAATTATACTAAAAAATTAATGGACCAATCAAGAATTTCTAGAATATTTTAAAAACAAACAAACAAAAAAAGGTGACATTGAGAAGAATTTGAAATTCAAGAGAGTGAGAGAAAATGTCAGAAAAAAGAAATTAGGTCGAGGTGTGTGCGTATATAAGAGAAATTAATTAAAATTTTTGAATTTAACTTGGATTTTTTATAAAACATAAAATCCTTCAAGTTTGAAGGTTAAAAAGGGACTTGAAAAAAATTAGGTTTTTATATAGACATTTTTCTTAATGAAACTGTCAACTTTTTATTTTATCCCTTCAATTTTGATTCTTGGCACAGATAGATATGGAGGGGGAGGAGGAGGAGGAAATATAAATGAATTGAGTTAAAAAAAAATAAAATATTTTTCTCGAGAGAATTACTTTGGCAGTACAATGACAAGAGAGACAAGGTCGACATTGTGATGGATACACATTCACATCTTTGAGGAAAGAAACTGACAGTCCCATTACACTCTTCTATATTTCTTGTGTAAAATATAAGAGAGAGAGAGAGGAGGACTCAAGTAGAGTGAAATTGTACAAAAAAAAAGTTGAATAGCGTTGGATTTTTACCAAGGAAATCTTTTATAGAAAGAACATCCCCCAAGTCATAGCTTGATAGCTGATAGCTGTTGAGATGGGATGTTTTTTTTATATGACTAAAGATTTATATGTTGACACGAAACCGAGAGAATTTGTTGGCACGTGAAAGTCAGACGGAGAAGATCGACAAAGACTCCCTCCTCCTCAAAAGAAAGAAGAAAAGTAGAAGACTAAGGAAAAAGACATAAAAGATGTGATGGTAATGTTGGGGTCCTCCTGCTCCCCATTTCATTTCTTCTATGCCTCAACTATGGGTGACTAAGGACAGAGAGAGAGACTACCTTTTCAATGCTTTCTCCTTATTTTTTTCTCTCTTGGCCAACCCATGATGATGACACTCACTTTATTCGGTCACCGTCCTTTGCCTGAAATTTTCACCAGGCCATTTACTCTCTTCGTCTAGAGCAATGGAGGACAAGACAGGAAAAAATTGAGTGTTGAGGGAGGGAGACTCGTTTTTGAGTTTTTCATTGGTGGAGGGAGGGTGTCACAGTAGAATTTTTGGGTTTTGGAGAAAAACAACGTACACACCTTTTCAATATCAAGAGTCAGGTTCTTGGTATCATTTTTTCTTTTGAGTCAAGTCTAAGTGAGTGACATGCTCATGCTTTTACTATGGATCTGTGGATACAATGGATTTTTTTAGTAGATTCATTTTAACTTGTCTATCTCCATATAACAGTCCCCATTCCCCTTGCATGTACATATGTATGTATACATATGTACCTAGTTTATTTCAAATGTATAAGAAAATATGGTGAAAGTAACCGTAAAACGTTAGGTTCTGTATCTGTACCAATAAGAGAGAGAGAGAGGGCCAAAAGCTAAACTGAGCAGAAGAGAAACAAGGATATTTTATTACAGGCCTACATGCTTTGTCTTCCTTGTACAAAATTTCCTATCTCATTTCATTAGACTTGAGGCAGGGACATTCAACAGCGGTACAAGTTCCCGCTCCTCTTTTCTTCCCTTGTCCGTTAACATTAATGTTCAGAATATTGTGGAGGGAGACTAGAGAGGGGGGAAAGAAATATAAATGTACGGCTCGGTCCATTCAATGATGGATTTTATTATCTTTGTAGAGATACACACACAAGATAAAATGGAAGGTGGTATTGGTATTAAAGTATAAAAAAAACAAGTCATAAAAATGAACCTACACATAGTACAAAACAGAAACTGACACAGAGTCAGGGTGTGTGTGTGTACATTTTCATTTTAGAATTGTCTATCCGTACACACACAAACACACAAAGAATTTTTTTTCTCATTTATGGAAAATAGCCCAACAAAAAAAGAGAAAGTGAAGGCAAGGAAAAAAAAACTAAATGGATATTATAAGGAAGAGAAAGGGGAGGGAAGTAATAAGAGAAAGGAAAATGTGCTGAGACTTACGATGAGAAAAAAAGAGAAGAAGACGAGAAGTAACGTTAGTTTTTTTGTGTGTGGAAAATAAGACATGAAAATGAACAAAAGAAAAAGAGAAAAAAAAGCTGACGATGAGGTAAGGTACAATTATCGTTAGCTAGTATATAGAAAACAGAAAAAAAGAGAAGGAAGAGAGAGAAGGATGGCTTTCTTTAGTTTTAGTCCAAAAGCATTCAATTTCAGAGCCATATAAGGTTATAGTAAGTACCTTCAAGACTTGTATGGGGTCGTAGGGGAAAACGTGATAGTAGCAAATTGTTAATGTCCTTTTTTCTTTGTCGTTCATTTCTTTTTCTCCCCCTTTTTTGCCCTACCTCTCTTGACTCTCACTTTATGTCTCAATTTGCTGTCTACTGATATATCTACCATTTCTGCATATTCCTCCACTTTTTTGTTTACAAAAGACTAGACATAGATATATACTCTCAGTCTTCCCTAAAAATCATTGCCCAATGGCTATTCCATCTTGTTCTTTTAGACCCCCTGCAAGTAATTTCCTGTTTCTCTCTCTCTCTCTCTCTTTACACAATATTGACACACAACTTAGTAACATTTTTTTCTATCTCAGTCAATAATCAATTGCATGCTACATTAGCCAGTAAAAATATTACTTTTAAGAGTCGCCAAAAGATTCAATTTTTATCCCCCAAAAGAATCTTTGGGAAAATTTGCCAAATTTTTTTTGTGGGACAAAACAAAAAACAAACAAAAAAAATTATAAATTATAATGACGGAATGACACGTATATTTTATAGAGATAAAAATAGAATAATTTTATAGAGTGAAAGTAAGGTACATAACAATTGTACAAGAGTACACAAGTGACGTTGGAGAGAGATTCTAAAAAAAGTGTGGAGGTTGTGTCTCGGGTCAATCAAAGGAAAGGTGGAGGAGAAAGGAGAGAGAGAGAGAGAAAGTTGTTCATGGAAGGTGGTATAACATAAAGGAATACTCAGGTGGATTTTATGTAGTGTACGAGTAGTATAAGAGAAAAAAATACAGAGGAAGCTACATCTACGGTGAAGGTAGAGTGTTGTGAATTCACTTTGAAATTCGTTTGAATGCCTCCACTAGACTAGTGGCAGGCCGTCGTTGGTTCATGAGGGAAAGAAAGTGCTATCGATCGTTTTACGCTTTCTCTCTCTCCTTTCCACTGTACGAGAGAGAGAGAGTCAGTAGGACTTTCCCTTCACAATTCAAACCATTCCCGAACGACCCAAGCAGAAATAGGAGAGGGAGAGAGAAAGCATGGAAAAAGTGAAGGGAGAAAAAAAAGGCTCTTTGAACAACGAACCCAAAAGACTTCGATGATGATTTGATGTGATGGCTGACATTCTGATCCTCTACAGTATTGGATTGAGAACACTGTGATCCTCTTTATAGTTATATATATATATATATTGTTCATTACAAAAAGAGAGAAAAAAATGAAGACTTGAGACTTTCATCTGTCTTCCTCATTCAGAGAAAAAAAAACGAGAATTCAAATTCTTTGATAAGAAATTTATTTATTTTTTTCTCTTCTTTTCGAAACCCCTCAAAAATAAAATAAAATCCAACAAATATTTCTATTGACAATTGTTCTTTAAACAAGATTTAACCAAGAGATGAAAACAAATGATTTTTTTTTTTAAATTTAAATATTTTTTTATTTGGAATGAGAAAGAAATCAAGAAATTTGAGAATAAAGTTTTCTTTCTTTTGTAGGTGAGTTGAGTTGAGAGTTGACGTTTTTTTGTGAATTGTGAATTATATTCTATTTAATAGTTTTCACCACTTTCTTCCTATTCTCATCATGATGGTGCATTATAGTGTGGGGAAAGGAGAATAGAAAGTTTAAGCCTTCATCTCCATTTCTAAAGTTCTCCTAAAGTTTTCCAATGTTGGTCATTTCATGCGAGAGGAGGTCTCACATAAGGCAGAGGATAGAAAAGGAGGGCTCCCTTTAATTTCCATATTCAAACTAACCAAAGAGGGAAAGGGAACCAATACACGGAATTACCAAAGAGAGAGACCTAAACTATCTGTAGTCCTCCTGACTAGCGACTACCGACACTGAAAATGAAGAAACGCAACATGATCCCTCGCATCTTGGAGAGATCTAAGATCCCGTTGACTTTCTCCCAAAAAAGGGGAAAGGAAGAATATAAAACTAGGGATCATTTACTCTCTCTCTCTCAATTTCATTTCAAGCAAGGCCAAAGTTCATTGTCATGTCTAATCCTAAGAAGGAAGGGGGTGGAGGGGAGCCTTGTGAATAATTTTCATTTTGAAATATGGACCAAAAGGGTGGACTGCCCATTTCATGTAAAATCGAAAATTCTATTATTGGATTCAATGGCGTTCTACAAAATTATAATGCTCCTCTTCCTCCTCTCCTCTATGAGATGGGATGAGATTGAGAGAGAGAAAGAGGAACCAGAGCCTTAAGCTTAGAACTGGCCTTATTTAATTTTACCATCATTCTCTTTTCACCATTGCGCCAACGCTACTTTTTACTCTCTTTCTCTCTACTTTCTCTCTTCGATTTGGGTTTGGTTGGCCTTAGCTCCAGCTTTAGCCCCTCTTCACAGAAAAGAGAAACTTGTCTTCACACTCTGCTCTAGTCGCCCGTCACTTCAGTTCTCCTCCTGACTTTGTGCTGTTTGTGTGTCTTTGTCAAACCCAAAAAAAAATTTCTCTCTACTTTCTCCGCTATCTTTCTACTTACTCTACTCTTGTACCCACGTACTCTCTTCAACTCTCCTTGGAAAATCTACTTGGAAACTGAAATAACCGTAAGAATACTCTTCTAGTTTTCCCTACCCCCCTCTCTTTTCACTTGTTACCATTAGAGTTCTCTACACCAAAATTTTAGAGATTTACACAAGAACAAATCATTTTTATTTTGTCTTGAAAGTTTTCTTTTTTTTTTTTTGTTCGCAATTGTTAAATCTACTTGTTTCAAATTCTTCAAATCTTGTAGTTTTTTTGGGGGTGCAATTTCATGAATCTTCAAACCATCATTCAAAATTTAGACATGTAGAATTTTTCTAAGTTGAAAAGATTAAATTTTACAAATTAATTCTACACAACTTTTTTGACCAAAAAAATCTAGTTTTAGTTTTATGTGATAGACACCAAACAAAGTCTCAAGTCTAGTGAAAAAAAGAAGGAAATCAACGGCGTGTAATTCTTTCCTGGTTTTTAGGTGTACAATAAGAAAAAAAAAGAAAATGAAGAGCGAGAGAAGAATGCACGAGTTGGAAAATTGTAGCCTATTTTCTCTCTCTCTCTCTTTTTTGCTTTTCTCTCGGGGCTGTGCTTTCTACGTGTACAGATCTGTGCTGTTGTGTGGTTTTCATTGAGTTGAGAATTGACAATCAAGTTTTTCCTCTCCTTTTTTTTACCAAAACTCTCTCAATTTCATTCCAAATTCCAACTCACTTTCTCTGACTTTCTCTCTCTCCACGTTCTAAAGGGAGACTACACAATACGAGAGGATGAGAGACAAGGGATAAAAAGAAATGAGTAATTCAAATGAATGACTAGAATTTTCTCCTCTTTTTCTTTGGTTGACCACACATTCTTCATCTTTCTATGACCACAGACACAACCTACACAGGCTCACGCATTTTGTAGGACAAAGAGGGGACACCAAAAATTTATCAGCTGGAAACAAGAATCACTTGTGACGGAGTCATTTATACAAAATTATTTATTTTGTCTCTTTTCCCTTTCTCTTTCTCTTTAGACAAAGAGAAAAATAGAAAGAGTGGGAGAGCAAGAAAGAAGAGAGAGAGAGAGAGAGAGAGAAAGCAAAAAAACTTGTCCCCGTTTTTTTCCCATCTATTTTGAGCCAAACCCTCCAAGCCTGTTATCATAAAAGGGTTTTAGCATGTCACCAAATTTTTTTTCTCTCTCGTTGTTTATCTCCAAGTCTAATATCCCTCGTCTAATATTGTAGAGAGACAAAAAAAATCATCAGACTCAATCGTGGTCAGGAAAAAGGGAGTAGAAAATGGAGAGATGGAATGAGAGAGTTCATTAAAAATTAAATAGAATGGGGAATTCATGATTAAGAGAAAATTGAGTTTGGCTCTTCGTGGTATCCAAATCTTGTATAATATATTTTTAATATTCTGGGAATAGACTGGGGTACTTTTTTTTTATAAAAACAAGTAAGGACATGGAGGGTCACAATTAGATTACACACTGCCTAGTTCAACATTACCCAATTTCCTTCTCTTTTGTCTACATGTTACAAATACATGTAGATGTACCCATTTGTCGTTCAGTTGAAAAAAGAAGCTAGAAAAAAATGATGAAATATTCCATATGTGCCCATTTTTTACATGGAAGTCTAAAACTGCAAAAAAAGGAGAAAGAAATTGCAATAGAAAAAATATTTTTTTGTACAGTCGACAAGGCCAAACTATACAAACCGTTGGGAATACATGTAGAGTAGAGGGACGTAGACACAATGACGACTACTGTTTTCATATTCTATTCTTGTTGTCAGGAAGAGTCGAAACTGAAATACCGTTTTGGCATGCTAACCAACCCAAAAAAAGAAGGAGGGTTGGTTAGGTTTGTCTTATTCCCTATTTTTTCTCTCTGCTTTCTCTTTCCATGGAAGGAAACGGGGAAAGGAAACGCCGCCAGGGCAATAGAAATAATCGTAAGAAAGTCTAGAAAAGAGTTTCTCCAGTAAAAGAAAATAGAGAGAAAGGAGAGTACAAGTATAAAAGAATAGGGGCTTATTTTTAAAAGTTTTCTTCTTTTCTCTTTTTTTGACCAAACACATGCTTCCTTACAAACTTAGGCAATACTTTTCTCTTTGTGTATATTTGTACATATAAAATAGAAAGAAAGTAGAGGAGAGACAGGGGGCATTTGAATTGCATACAAAATTAGCGTTAAAACGAGAATGACTCTAGTCAAAAAAAAAATATATCTGTACAGTCGTCTCACAAAAAGAGAACATGAGGGGGCCAATTTAAAATCAAGAGGAAGGAGTTGTACACTTTACATGACATTTTTTTTCTCTCTCTTTGTAACGACCTTGTGGTCGTCACACTGTAAATCAGTGCATAGTCTAGCCCTTGTCTTTTTTTGTAAGAATATTCCTTTGGCGTTTCACCTCTCCTTTCTCTCTGTCGTCCTCTCGTCGGCTCTATTTCAACTGATTCTTGTTTGTGCAATTGGATGAAGGAATGGAACGTGAAAGTAAAAAAGGAAAAAGAGAAAAATTTTCTCTATTGTTTTGTCTACCTGTGAACATTAAACTCTACTACCATTACTATTCAGTAGTTCTTGTTGATCCTATTCTTTCTCTACCTTAGAACGTTACTCGTAGTGTGAAAAGTTGAGAAGATAAAGTCACCCAAGAAAAAGGAAGGAAAAGGAAGAAATCTAGAGTTGAATTTGTTATATGGAAAAAGAGAAGAGAGAGAGAGAAGGAAGAAAAAGGAGATGTGTTGAAAATGTTTCAAGTTGTAATTTATATCCTTCAAGTGCTTACTTTATCTTTGCTCCTTTTTGATTCCGCCTCCTGATCTCTCTCTCTCCTCTTGGTCGTCTTGAAAAGCTGAAGCTAGTTTGTTTAAATCAGTGCCAGAGCTTGAAGCTTGACGACATAGACGAGAGAGAGAGAGAAAGTCTCTGTGTATTTAGCCTCCCCCCTTTCTCCCTTTTATTCTCAATGAATGAAAATGAAGAATATACTTTATTCCCATTCTTGACTTGGTTGACTGAGATTGTCAAAGAGCAGCATGTTTTCTTGACTCTCATCTTTTCTCTCTCTCTCTTTAAGACTCAACTTTCACTTGTCAGGCTTAAACTCATTCCATTTCTTTCTTTTTAAATAGAAAAAAATGCATAGAAATAAATATCTTGCTTTTACTTTCCGTAAAATAAATATTTATTTATTTTACCTGAGATCAAAAAAAAAGAGAAAGTCATTGCAATTTTTTCCAACTAAAATTTCTTTTGGTCGTTACTTGTATCATTTTAATTAGTTCTCATGTGAACAAGTTTCATCATCTCAGTTAATTATGCGTAGGGGTTGTCATGAAACTGTAGTTTGAAATGAATATATTTATTTTTTCGTAGTAAACATTAACCTACTTTGACAGGAAAGGTTGAGTGTACGAAGAAAGTAAAGTCAGAATTTCCATTAATAAGATAAGACGTCAAGTAGACTTGAGTAAATAGAGAGAAAGTTGGATGGACGATCAGAAAATCATTAGGATGAGTATTACTCCCATGTTTTTGGATGATAAGATTACTCATAATTAGAAAATAGAAAAAGACTAACAACCCCAACTGCCCTTACTGTACATACACGAGTCCAAGAATTTTAGTTGGAAGAGAAAGTACAAAAAAGAGGGAAATATAAAATGAAGAAAAGGTGAAAAATGTTTTAAGTGTAAAGGAAAGGAGCACGTAGACGGAATTTAATATGTGTAGGATGGGACGTGAGGGTTTCTTGATTGGTGTGGGGTGTAGCAAGTTGCCCAGCAATCTCCTCTCACCTTCGATGTAAAGATATTGGTTGAAACTTTCCAACATGTATGTATATACACAATGGTGTGTACATTTCCAAATAGTCTAAGAGGATAAGGACGGGTGTGGGTATAGAGCAATTACAATTGTATTCTTCTTGTTTTTCCCTTGACTTTTCTTTTCCTTCCCAACAACTAACACCCGGTAATTCCATTATCTCAACCTCCACCAAAGGTTATAAACGTTTAAAGAGAGAGAGAGAGAAAATATATGTATTGTCTTATAAAGAGAATTTTATTGATTACATTTTAACCAAGGGCTTACACTCTTTTTCTCTTTCGATAAAAGCTTTTGTCATAAATTGACAACTACCTCCACTCTATAGATGTACAAAATATATATAAAAATAAGAGTCCAATTTCAATCATAATTGTTCTTCAAATTGGTATTGTTTTACAAAAAGAGACCAAGAGACTTGTAAGAAAATGAATGTCAATTCTCTTGTTTGCTCTCTCTCTCTCTCGCCGTCTCTTGTTCTATGACTTGAGTTTATATTACATTAGCTCTAAGAGTCTATTTTACAAAGAGAAAAGAGAGAATTTAATAAATTCAAATTATTCTTGACGTCAACAAAATAGAATTTTCAGAGAAAAAGTTAAAATGATGATTTGTAATACAATAAAGAAATCTTGAGAGTTTTCTCTCAATGAGAAAAAAAGAAGGAATAAATTTGCAAATTACTTTACAAAACCGCCGTCTTTACTGATGGCCTACTTAAGAAAAAAAATCCATGGAATAGAATGACAATGGACATTGACATGAGCGTCAACATAAAAAACTTGGCAGACTGACATGACGACTATGAATTTAGTGAGCCAGTTTAGTCTTCTCTCTCTCTCTTGAATACTCATACATCCTTCATAGTAACAAGAGCAAGTGGAGAAATCACATGGATATTGATATTCCCATTTTTCTTCAACGGGTCATGATATCTCTCTCTCTCTCTCTCTTGTTACTCCATGTGAATCCTGATAGTGTTATGGTCACGAAAGACGCGTTCACAATGACATGGCAATGACCATTTGATATATCTTCTTTTTTTGCTTTGTGTTCGAAACTAGAGAAGGGACTGCACATAAGCTCTCTCTCTCTCTTATTCTTCACATTCCCATTGCAATTGTCATTCTCATTTACATTCATGACATGAAGAGTATCATAGACAGAGTCTGTCAAAGTATCAGTTCCTTTTCTCGTCCATTCACATTGTACACATGAGAGAGGGGAGGGGGAGGATGTGAAAATGTATGTGCTCATGAGGACAGAATCGAAATGAAAATGATTACCAAATAAAATTTTAAAGCACAACGGTCAATGGCCCATGATAAAGTTAGAGATGCACACAAGACAGAGAGAGAGAGAGAGAGAGAGAGAGATGAAACTTATGGACATAAAAAAATATTATCACACAGAGAGAAAGTCACAGGGCAGTAAAATATTAGTATTGCTAATACTCATGTGTGATGAATATATAGAGCATCATTTTTCTATTAGACTTAACATGTCTCATCATTTTTATATCTACCCCTACACTATTTTGTATTTGTCTATTTACTATAACTAGCATGAACTACTTGTATCCTCCAAGAATATCTAGCTTAAAAATAAATGCGAGTCTTTTTATTATTCCCAATAATTCTTTTTTCAACTTGACTAAAGACTCTCTCGAGAAAATGCATTTGTGCATTTAAAATAGACCTGAATCCATAATAGGGGTTTCCTTGTCTCTTGTACAAAAAATATTAGTGGAGAAAGTACAAGATGAAATTGTAGCAAATATAGAAAGGTATGTTGTGTCAAGAAAAAGTTAATTAAAGGCACATGAGAATCCTAATAATAACATGGTCTCTCCCCTTTCTTATTATTCTATTTAAAATACAAGCATTTTCTCAAAAACTCGGAGCTCTAAACTTTGGAGGAGATAATATTAAACAAACTGAAAATAGAGAGAGAGAGAGATTCGTGGGATTCATCCAAGAGGGAAAAGTTTTTTGACTAGTGGTTCTACTTGCCTGAGCATTTGATTTGAGTTTCTATTATATTATGAGAAAACTTTACTTTAGTGTCTACATATTTTGTATATTTTCTAGTCTCATGACCCCCAATTTCCCAACCTCCACTTGCTCATGCCCCGATGCTTAGTTGAAAATTTGAGTTGATTATGTGTGCAATTATATCTTAAATTGTGAGGTGACTCAATGTTCAATGGCTCATTGATGTCAGTTCATGTATAAAAACAACAAAATGGTTTGCAAAATTACAACTCTCCCGAAACTCCATCCTCCATGTTTCAAAAACCATTTTCCCATACTATAAAATACAAAGAACAAAATAGAGTAAAATGTATTTGAGAGAGTAATATATAAAAGTGCACTCCAATTCATTTAAACGTCACATTCTCAAAGAAGAAGAGGAGAAAATATATATCAGGATGTTGGATTGTATTTGAAAACTAATTTTGTTTTTGTATTTATCTAACACTGAAACAATTAGACAATGAACTGGGTCTAACGTGCATTTAATACAGTTTTTGTATCATTAGTTAACTCTACAAACGTACAAAAGTAATATATGGCCATGTTAGACTTGAAGTGTAATACATTTAAATGAAAATGAGAGAATAATTAAAACGAGACTATAGGCAGTTAAACTATACATCATTGTGGACGTGAGTCCAAAACTCTGTGAGCTCTCTTCAAAGAATTCAGACAGAAAATGTTTTTTTTTTGGGGAGAATGAAGGCTAGATTAGAGAGGAAATGGAAGGATCCCTTGGAAATGAGGATTAATTTATTTATAATTTTCATGCGTCTCTCTATTTTCTCTATAACTTTGTTTCTGTAAAATATCTCTCTCTCTCTCTGAATTTTACGTGTTGTGTAGACGTGAACTAGACAAACTAGTGTTGAGAGAGAGATGCATCTCTAGAAAATATCGTTCATCATCAACCCTATTTATCATATTAAACAAAATCCTACAACAAAAAGTTATCAACTTTCTCCCTATCTTTTCTCACACACACACACACATACTTTCCATCTGACATTATTAGAGTGGACCAGATGTCGAGTCTTATCAATAGAATCGACTACTTCCTCTTTTTTGGTAGTTCTCAACTTGCCTAGACTACAATTAAATAAACTGAAAGTCGGCAAGAGATATAAAACCATCAAAATAAAGTTTAGAGTCTCTCTCTCTCTCTAGTTACATTCCCAAAATGTTATATAATATATAAAATGTATATCCTCATACTCATATATTCTTTTTACTCTCATCAATATTCTCTTTTTTTCTCTCTGTCTCTCAATCCATATTTTAGCTCTAGAGGAGTCTGACTTGAATCTCAACGATCCAGAGTTAGAAGAAGCAGCAACTCGAATTCAAGCGGCGTTTCGGGGCCATCGAACAAGAGAGTCTATGAAAATGGCTCAAGAGGAGGAAGTCATCGACATCGATCTCAATGATCCAGGTGAGAGTGAAAGTTTCATTTTCTATATGCACTTTCCCCATACTTTCTCTCATTTTTACCTTTTTTTATTTCTTCGACAAAAACAATTTCATCTCATTTCGTATTCTTCTACGTAGTCAAAAAAATAATGTTGGATTATTTGTATAGTCAAACTTATTTGAATAACGTTGAAAGTAGGCTATTAAATTGTGGATAAATTGTAGATTTCCTTTTTTTAGAATGAATATTCTTTTTTATTAGAGATTAAATTCTTCCTTTTTTTATACTGCAATCATTTTTCTTATCACTCGTGTTATTTGTCTTTGACATAATTTCCCCCTCTTTTTATTTTATCACCCTTATCCTGCGTTTTTAACCTGTTCCCCTCTCTCTTTTAGTGAAAGTGTAAGAGATCTTATTTTCCCTTCCTTGGTCTTCTCCTCTTTTCGTACCATTTATCATGGAGAAAACTGTTCATCTGATTGTTCTTGTGAAAAGAGATTTTTTGGTGAATGTAGAGAAAGAGAGAAAAAAGAAAGCTATAATCGAGAAGGAAAGAATAGAAATTGACAAAGTGTTTGACTTGACATTTATTTGCTCTTTTCTTTCTTTTTTCTACTTTCCCATGGTCAATATCTTTTACGTTTGCATCAGCTACATTACATTGGCCTAACTCTCTCTAGTAGTATACACAGCATTATAAATGGTTCTGTCTCTTTCACTCTCTTCTCCAAAACTCTCTCTCCCTTTCTCTCCTCCCCTCCTCAAGAGTTTTGTACAGAGCCAAGCTTTTCCAACCAAAAAATACTAGCGTCAGCTAAACTTAATCTTATCCTTCATACATATAAAATGTACAGTTCTACAGTTATATGTACATTGTACATATAATAATAAGTCTAGGAGAGTTGGCCTACATAAAAAAAATAAAGTTTCACTTCTACATATTTATAATAGTAAAGCTAGTCTCATGTTCCTTAATTCTTTCATTAGCCTCTAATTTTAGAGAGTGAAACTCTGTTAATTTTTCTATTTCTTTTTTTTTAGTTTTTTTTTCACTTATATAGATACAATTTTGCACATGGATACAATTTTTGTCTTTATTTTTTTTTCTTACAGAGGTTTCAGTAGCAGCAACCCGCATCCAAGCGTCATTTCGAGGACACCAGGCTCGGAAGGCAGCCAAGGCAGATAAAACTGAGGTTGAGCTTACCGAGGAAATGGAGAAACTGCAAACAAATAAAGTGAGCCCATGTTCCTCCTTCTTTTTTTATTCTATATATTTATTTCTATATATTTATTTCTATATATATATAATATATATATATATATAAAAATATATTTCGTCTCTCTCTTTTCATTCTATATTTATCACCTTTTTTTTCTCCAACGTCGTAAATATTGGCTCGTACCCCACGGGAGGATACATAGAACACACACACACAAAGTGAAAAAAAGAAAATTGTGTATAATATTGTTGTACTATTATTATAACTATGTAGAGCCTTAAGATTTTTTTCAAGTCATAACAATTTATATATACATGGCAGTAAATGTATGGAATGAAGTAGGAAATTTTGACAGAATGAAATATAGAGTTTGTACTCGCTTTCTTAGGCTGGAGAAAGCGAGAGAGAGAGAGACTTTCACATACTCCACATCCTTACAAAATTTTTGCTAGGTACACACAAAACGTGAGAGGAAGAGAAGAGAAAGTAGGAGAAAGTGTAGTCGTTGTCAGAAAAAAGGGGAAAGAATCAGCTATAAAATAAATACAACATTTTCTACCTTCTTCATACTTTATTCATCCTTCACATTCCTTCACTTTTCAAATATTTTAGTTTTTTTATTCGACAAGGAGAAAGGAGGAGTGTCTTGTCCATGTAAAAACATAACCCCACCACGTTTGCCTTGTCAAGTTTTTATTACTTTCTCTTAATTCTCTTTCACAAAAAAATATATATCCTTCACTTCACTTCCTCCCCCTCCCCCTTTCACTCTCTCAAATGTACACACACACAACTCTTACAGTTACAACTTTTACAATTGAACCTCTCAAGGATCAAGGATACATTTTTGGTTATTGGAAATGGAATATAAAAATGAAATCAACAATAAAAAACACTGGCAAAAAATCTCAGCCATCACAAAAATGACGAGAGAGAGAGAGTCCGTTTCAAATGTAATGTATGTACACGTACAAAGAGAAAATGTATGAATTCATCAGAGATAAAATGGAATAAAGAAGAAGGAAAAAAAGAGAAAGTTTTTTTTTGTGACGTGCCATACTGTTCTCTGATTTCTCTGACTCAAAGAAAAAAAAGGTGAAGATGAAATACTTTTTTTTGTATACTCTGAGAAAGAGATGCTATCGACAAGAAAATGAGTGGAGGAAGCCCAAGTTTTTTTTGGGGGGGGGGGGAGGGGGGGGGGGTTGTTCATTTCATGTTCTTTTTTGGTGATGACATTTCTCAAGTTTTTGCACGCCATTGCCAATGGCAAGCCCCAGTAGTGGAACAAACGTCACTATACATATCTACGACTTTCTCCCCACCACAATCCTTTTCTTCTTCCTTGGCATCCTGACACTTGGGGAAGGGAGAAAGAAGAGAAAGGAGAGCAAGAGTGAAATGTCTACATCTTTCTTACAGACGAAGCTTCCAAAATGTACCATTTGATTGGAATGAGACTCTCACACAGATAGAAAGATATATGGCGTGAGTAGTGTAAGAAAAAAAGGCTAGAAATTTCCAATAACTACTTTTTGGTTCTCTCCCAGTAATAAATTCTTGACACTCTGTACATTCCCTTTTGACTTTCTCCTTGAGACTGAGGTTGAGACATAAACATATTGTAGAATTGGACCATATTTGTTGTGTTTGTGGATGTTCAACTGAGTACATAGCCCACATACATAGACACATAGACACTCATAATGGACTATCATGCCCAAAGTGGAGAGGAGGGGGAACAAAACAAGAAATGGGACTGACTCCCCGTTATACAACACAGAGTTGTGAATTGTGTATACAAGTTTTCTCTACAGGAAGGAAATGTACACTGAGAAATGGCAACTCTTTGATTCTTTGAGAGAGAGAGATGAGAAGCTGGAAAATGTGAGGAAAAGGAGAGACGAGTTTTTGTGACGAAAGATGTGGAAAAGTGCAAGGAAACGTCTTGAGACTTCCTTCCTAAAAAGTCAACGAGTGTCTAACAATAATAGCCCCACTACTACACTCCTCCCCTCCAACTTTCTCTCTCTCTCTCTCAATGCTCAATGTGGAGAGAGAGAGAGAATAAAGAATAGACAACGGGTGGTTTAGAACTTCAAGTGTGAGAGAGGTTTCTCCTACCTTACCTCACCGTCAATTCCATTATAAATGAGGACGAGACCACGACTAGAGAAAAAGAAACTGTAAAAAAGGTAGAGAGACACACAGAGAAAGTATTCTTTCTCTCTGACATAACCACTTATAGATGACGTATAAAAAAGTCTTGAGTTTTTCAAGTGGAGAGCCAGGTACCAAGTGAAGATGGACTCCTGCTAATGTTTTTTTGTAGAGTACTCACCAACATTCCTCTAATATAGTAATAATACATTTAGTTTTAAAATCTAGCACAAAAAATACTCCGTATCCTTACATTACACACCACAAACAAAAATTGAGACCCAAGACGTATACCGAATCACTGGTTAAAAAGAGGGGAAAAAAAGAAGAAATGGTGATGAGAGAGATAGGATGGACTTGGAATGTTAGTATTTCAACAAACAAAAAATAGAGAATAAGATATGTACAGAAAAAAAACAAGAAAAAAAGTTTTCATGGATACAACTCAAGCCAACAACTTTCTTCGACTTTTAAATCCGACTACCTTGATGTAGGTCTCAGTTCACATTATACAATGGATCAGGTCTGAATACAAACGGACACATTTACCCATTCCTTGTACATCTTTTTCTACTCTCTTTAGTCTCTCTCTCTGTATGTGCTGATATTGGCACACAAGAAGAGTCTTTACAGCCAAGTTGTAAATTGGAGAAGAGTCGTTCTAGTTTCTTACTTTCTCTCTCCTTTTCTCCCAGAGTTTTTACGAAAACATTATAAAGGGTCATACATAGAAATTGTGGAGTGTGCGCTCGTCTCTACAACACACACACACTGTACATTTGTTCACTCTGTACATTTGCTTTCCACAAAGGAAGCCAATTCAGCAAGATGGGGAATACGAGCACACAAAATGTTTTTTTCCCTCTCTTTTCTCTTGCTGTATTTCTTGAGGAAAGCAAAAAAAAAGTTGTTTTAATACCTCATGTTCCTTAAAGGACTCTATTACTGAGGGGAATAGAAATTGTAGGACTAGAGAGAGAGAGAGAGAGGGGTGGTGAGGTATGTTACCGAATGTGTGTTTCAGATGGTTTACTGACTTGGATTTTGTACAACAGGAATGAAGATCTATGGATCTATATAAAATGTTCCCCCCTCCTCCATTCTCGTACAATATACATAACACACAAAAAGCAAGAATTCCCAAGTGTATAACTTTCTCTCTCTCTCTCTGTGAACTCTGACGCCGATATTGACCTTAATGCATAAATTTCCTCAATCTGTTTGTAATACACAAACATCCCAACACTCAAGGTACTACAGAGGAGAGAGTATGAACAGTACATGTAAAGGGAACATTAGGCTATCTCTCTCTCTGATAAAATTATTCTGTCTCCATTCCTGTATTGAGATAAATGAGATTCGGATACAGAATGTACACATTCAAACTGTACATTGGTGACAAGACACACGTACCTAGGTAGAAAATACAAGTTGAATAAGTGGGACGAGCTTTATTTATCATCATTCTTTTTTTCTTGTCTTGTATTCCTACAATATATGAATGTAACATTGAACACTCCATTTAAATGTCATTCCATTAATAACAATATTTTTTTCCCAGGAAAAAGAAGGAGGGGAAGCTGGTGCAGAGGGGGAGGAAGAAGTAGACTTGAATGACCCGGAACTGAACAAAGCAGCAACCAAAATTCAAGGTATTTAATATTACCATAAAAATAAATTCACAAAAAAATAAAATTCACTCTTTAAAAAATTTTTATCTCGTAGAATATTTAGAAGGAAGGGAACTAATTTAATTAATAAAATTAATAAATTGACGATTAATATTTATTATAATCTTCAAAATTGAAGCACATATAGATGAACACTAATAGATTTCATATTTGTGAAATCTATTTAGGAAATTAAGTAATATTCAACAACCGTAGTAAGAACAAGACGATAAAACGATTACAGCACCCAAGACGTATGTATGACTCATATCCTGACTAAATTTTCATTCCAAAGAGACAATGGTGTACTTGAAAAAAAAACAGCCTTAAAAAAATAGAACAACAAGTATGGTCGCGATACCAAAAAAAACAAATACATGATGTAGTAGTTTATTTTTATTTACTTAAAAATATCTTTTACTTAAATTTATTTAGAACAATTATTTAGTAGCTAAAAATATTTTCATTTTTTTTGACCGCTTTCATACTTAATATCTGTTAGTAGAGCCTCTCTCATTAATTATTTACCTTTACCTAAATATTTATTGCTATATATGCTATATACACGCTATATATATATATAAAAAACCACAAGGATATACCTTAACTTTCCCTTTTCATACTTTGTAGCCCAATTTAGAGGCCATGTCGTAAGAAAGACTAAAAAGGATGATGAGCCTTCAGAATGATCAAAACTCTACTGAGGGAGTTTTTTTTCCGTGAAAATGTGCAAGAGAACGAGTTAAAACCAAGGTGAGGATGAAAAAAAAAATTAAATTAAAAACGAAATATTAAAAAAAAATCACTTCTCCAAAAAAAAGCTTCTTCAGACACAATTTCCGACATGAGACAACCTTTACCTTGACCTTTTCTGCAAAATACATATAAATATATATATATTAAATTAGAGGACATACTAAAAATAAACCAATATTAACCTATATAACTAAACGTTAAAAAGAAATATATATATATATTGTAATTATAATGTATATACATATTACATAAAATATAATACACGGACATCCCCCCTCAAAATGATCGTTTTAAACGAGAAAAATCTTTTTCAAAAAATAAATAAATAATACATATTTACTGGTAGAATCTTCCTTCAATTCCTGACGTCAATGCAATACTCCATTTCCTTTATTTCCCCAATATTAAAATATAATACAATTTAAACAAACAAAAAAATAAAATATGGTTGATGAAGAAGTGCATTCGAGAATAATAATAACAACATTCAAAAAAAAATGACCGCAAGAACTGGCATCATATCAATAATTTGAGATGGGTGTGCATGACAGTGGGTGATCAACGATGATTATATTTAGACCAAAAAAATAAGTGAATAATGGAACAATAAAAATATAAAAAAAACAAAATTTTACAATTTTCAAAAAGACCCATCAAAATAAACATTAAATACATAATTACCTTGTTAGATAGCTCTTTGACATATGTACATACATACTGACGACGATGACATATACTTGATGCTGTTGATTTTGACTCTGTAATGGTTGTTTCCTTGATTTTTTGTATTGATTCCATTTATTCAAGGTTGATTACCTTCTATATATATATATATACTTATATATTCCATAATTATCATAATTAACTAACGGCGATGTCAATGTTTGTAGAGATCCCCTTTAGACAAAAGGAAGAAACACAATAATAAATAATTATAAATGAAATATTATAACAATGCAATAAAACAAAATATTTTAATTGATTAACAAAACGCATTTATTTTTTTTTGCAACAAATTACATTTATAATAATCATGCTTTCTATTTAAGTATCATTATTATTATGTAAAAATTGTGCAAAAAAAAAAATTTTACTGTAGAGGTTTAAAAACAATAAAAAAATATTACAAAATTAAAAAACATCAAAAAAAGTAGTGGACACAATTGTACATTATAAATATTATTATGTAAATGATGGTTATCTTTAAATATTTACAATTGACAGAAAAAAAAGATGTTACTTACTTGTGTATGTACATAAATTATATACCAAAGAAAATACATCGATTACCTAAAAATTATAATTGTCCGCTTGCCCGGGTATTATATTAAAAAACTTTGTGCTTATTGAACATATTCTATATATACATATATATATATATATATACAAATATATAAATATATTTAGATTTTAAAAATATTATATTAAATTTTAACTTAATCGGGAAGAGTAAAAAAAATTATTATTCACGATTACGTATTGATTACTCGCAGAGCAGAGTGATTTTCAAAATTTTAAAATAACAATTGTAAAAGTGTTACTTAATATTTTAAGTACTTTAACTCGAAATTAACTAATTTAATAGATGAATTTGTTTTTTTTGTCTAAATTTTAATCTGAGTTATTAAAAAATTGTCAGTTATTTCAAAAGAAACTAAAAGCACAAAATAGAAAATTAATTCGAGTTCACTGAAAAAAAGACGCGCGGCATGTAGTTTTCTTTTTTTAGCACTGACCAAAGACAAGTAACAGACTTTACCTTTAGTAAAAATTGAAAACCTTAGTTAGATTATTAATTAAAAAGTTGACATTCCAAACTAAAAAAAAATTCCATTGTATTATATTTAAAAAAACCCATACTTTAAAAAAAATCTAATAGTGTTCAACTAACAACAAAACACTAATTAAAAAAAAGATTTTTTAAAAAAAACAAAATGTCTTGCCAGGAGTTGCTTTGAATTTGAGTCATCATCATCGTCAATCAAATATATAAATATATATATATATTACATAAATACATATATAAATATTAGTATTTAATTATGTGCATGACATTAATATTGTTGATAAAAAATAAAGATACATTTGACGGTTACGTATTTAACACTTGTTTATTTTTTCAAATTTTATTCCATTCTTCTTGGCAGTCTTCTAATTTCTTGAATTTTACATAATTACATAATTATTTTTAAAAAAGAGTCTCCGTTCATGAAAATTTTATTGTAATAAAATCCCACATCTAATAATAGTATCTCAACCATGTCATCTTTTTTAATTTTAATCATTTTCATCTTCTACGTTCTAGATTCTAGAGAAAAATGGGGTTAAGAATTATAATAGAAACAAAAAAAAATTGTTTCCAAAAAATTGAACATTTTCTCCTAACAAATAGAAAAAGATTTTTAATGGGACAGCCCTTCTCTATGTGTGTAATATCGATCACTCATAAATATTTGACCCTCATTTCATTCCACGATTTACGAGCCAAACTTTCTCTAAGATTTACTGCCTCCACTTTAGGGTCAATTTTAACTCCCTTGTTTCTCCTTAACCCTCCTCTCTCCAAGACAAATCCAAGGGAATCCAACTTAAAGCACTCTGTAGAACATTCTTACACGATAATTTATATAAGAAAAAAAAGAAGAATTTTAATATTCACCAAGAAAAAAAAGCTTTAGCAAATACGGACTCGAGATATATCTTGGGGGTAAAAAAATTGAGTTTAGAGTCTCCATTTAATTGAGTTCCTTGTCCTATGGTTCGTCGTGTTAAGTAAAAAAACGAGAGAGAGAAGGGAGAAAGTGGGGAGGGGGGTTTAGAGAAAATTAAGCACAAGAGAAATACAAATACATGAATTTATAAGGAAGGAAGGAGAAAGCTTTTTTCATACTAGAAGAGACTAGAAG
The DNA here is from genome assembly GCA_034700945.1 of Arrhopalites spinosus. Lineage (NCBI taxonomy): Eukaryota > Metazoa > Arthropoda > Collembola > Symphypleona > Arrhopalitidae > Arrhopalites > Arrhopalites spinosus. Next base: position 11,530 of record JAQIVZ010000611.1, on the reverse strand, counting down.
GTCGTTCGTCGTCAACGGCGTCGTAATTTGTGCACCAAAGCAATCGAGACATGGAGAGAGAGCCACATTAAAAAAGTAATTAGTAGCACCTCGGCCATATACATTTTTCTCTCTCTCGAGTATACTTCAAAGACTAGTAAAAAATTTCTCTTTTTTTTCCTTGTATAAATTATACACTTATAACTTTGATACTCTCTCTGTGTCTGTGTCTATACAGTGAAGTTGGATATGTACAAGGAGAGAAGAGATAGAAAAAAAAACTTTTAGTACCCCACAGCATAAAATGGCCACGAGTTTCTTGTCTGTTTGTGTCTACAGGATAAAGCAAGACTGTACATTTATGAACCCCAGGCTACAACTTGGCCACTATTTTTTATGTTGAAAAAACGAACAAGGACAGCCCCCCGCCAAAAAATATACAACTTTTTCTCTTTTGGATAGGTCCCCATTCTCATTGTCTATTCTGTTCACACTAACTTCCGTCCCACATAGGAATATCTAGAGACAGAGATGTGTGTCGGGAGATAGGACGAGGAGAGAAAGTGAGACTGAGAAACACACACCAGAATAAAAAATACAAACTTGAGCTTCATTCCTTCACAAAAAAAACAGAGAGAAAGTCTTAGAGAAAATCTTTCTCTCTTGAAATGAATTTTATTTAAAAGTTTTCAACTTGTGTGGATTTTATATAAAAATACAATGTTTTTTTTTTTAAAAAAAAACAGTGTACAATTCAAAAATTTTATTGAATTTTCATTTTTTTTTGAAGAAAATGGTAAACAATAAGTAATTCTCTAAAAATAAACTTTGATGGAGGTAGTTTTTTGGCAGGATAAAAAATTGTATCAATTTCATGGCCAACTATTTTTTTTTCTTTTGGGAATAGAGAGAAAGTATGAGGGAGTATGGTTTGCCAAAAAAAATAACAAAAAAAAACTTTTTAAGGGGGGAATCACAAAGATGTAGAAATAATGGAGCAGGAGAGAAAGAGAGAGAGAGAGAAATGAGGAGAGAAGGGAAATTCATTTTCAAATGTCTGGATAGTTTTAGAGAGATGAGAAGAAAATACAATAAAAATATATACATACATAATATACAATATATGCAATATGTAATGGCTATAATACATATAAAGTGAAGAAAGATTTTTTTTGTATAAAATAATAATACATTTCATATTCCAATTTCAATTCCGAATGAATAAACTCAAGCACTTAAATTTTCTCTCAGTCTCTCAGTCTCAGCACTTAAATGGAACTAAAACAAAGATAACGAAGAAGGAGAAAGATTTGCAATTTAATGGAAATCACCAAGGAATTCCTCACCCTTCACTTTACAGCACAATCTAGAGAGAGAGAGAAAAAATGAGAGCATCATTTTTATTCTGAGAAAACCAACGTGGAAATTTTAATATTCTTGTTTTCTTTCTCCTTCCTTAAAATAATTTTTTACACATAATGGAGACTTTACAGTACTGATTTTTTAGTTCTGGCCTTAAATGGAGAAAAGTATTTGAAATGGTTCCTTCAATTTCAATAAAATTCAACTCGACAATTTTTTGTTACCTTTTTTTCTTTTGCTACTAATTGTATAATATATACATATGCAATTTGTCTATATAATTTCTTCCTATAATTACTCCGCCAAAAAATATTTCCTCTTACTTTCACCTCCAAAAAGAGTTTCTTTGGCTTTCTCCTCTATTTGGGAGGACCATGTTACATACAAAGTTTGACATTTTATTCTCTTGACCTCCTTCTCCTTTCTCCCCCCTTTTTATCAATATAAGTTTCAGTTTCTATTCTTAGAAAGAGAGAGAGAGAGAGAAAATTTAAGGTTTCACATTCACTTCACTTTCTCCGACTTTCTCCTTGTGAAGGCGCCAGACTTGTTTTTTTCATTTCCTCCAGTTTTTTATATACTAAAGGAAAGAATTTCTTTAACGACGAATGAGCCATGACTCTTACCTTGCTACTTTCTCCTCCTCCTTTCTTTTTTCATTTTTTTCATGTACAGACAACTCGAAACTCTGGACCCAACAAACCAATCCCCAGCTTCAGCTTCCCGTTTTACCTTTCGAGGATCAAGATGTGGTCGAGAAGGATGATGATACCTCACAACTCTTGTATCTTTTATCTCCTACACATGGACTATATCAACATGAATATAGACAGACATAGCCAGAGAGAGAGGGAGAGTCAGTCTGTTGGATGAAGATGAATTTCGATGATGAATACGAAATCAATAGCAACTTTGGTTGAGAGGCTGAACCTCCTTTTTTTACATGCCCTTACTTTTTTGCATGCTCATACATGATAAATTGTGTAGAAAGAACATCCTCTGTGGATATGCCCAAAAAAACCAGGTTTTTCCCATGTAAAGTTTTCTTCATTTTTTAAAAAGAAAATTTGGTACTACACAAACTATTGTATCATGATGCACAGTCCACCTCAAGCTTGAGTAACCTACTTTAGTTGAATCAATTTAACTTTTTTTTTCTCCTTTGCTGCATTTATTTCCCTGTACACTTTATTTTTCTTGGGTTCTCTCTAAAGTACACATGTTAAAATTGTATGTGGCTTTCACATTCAATTTATTCTTACTGATTTCCCCATATTTCTTTTTATTCTTTCTCCATTATTCTCTTCAAAGAGAAATTCCTTTCACTCTTCCAACTCTCTGTCTCCTGGAATATTCCAGAGATTGGGAATGTGATGAACCCAATAAAAAAAATTGTCTATGACCAACTAAAAATGTATTCTCCCCTTACAAGATGAAAATTATTTGACAGAAATATTTGAAAATTTTCCCTCTCTTTTTATTGTAACAGTTATTTCACCAATATAAAATTTTAATTTTATTAAAAAAAATAATTTCTAAAATAAACATAACCCTCAAAAAATACCTACGCTCCAAGGTTGTCTTGTAATGAATAAACTATCAAGCCAATTTTGACCTTGAATTCACTCCACGTTTTTTTGGATAATAAAGTGATAAAATTTTAAGAGAAAAGCGTTGTCATGTGATTTTCAAACTTTTTTCTCATGTGTGTGGTGTGTAATGATAGAACAAGAGAGGAAGGTAAATTTGCCATGTAAATTGATAGGGAAATAAATGGTTGGAAGAGTAAAGTGAGTGTAATGGTAGGGACACATATGGCTAGTACAAATGGGATTGTTCACCATGCTGATTGACTCTGTATAATGAATGAAGAGACTGGATAATAAATGTCTTTTCAGTTGTCCACCACCCAAACCACTGCAATTACAATCTATCCCTCATACCACGCTCTCACATGACAGACACACATGCCATCGTCTAGTGTCTACTCCCCTCCTCAATTTTGCTCGCATGACACTTCCCCCCCACCAAAATGTTTCTACTTTCATGTTGACATTACGTGTACGCCGATCTTTCTATGTCTACCAATTTTTTTCTCTCTCTCTCTCTCTCTCTTGCGAGCACAGTCTGTGTAAACTCATATCCTAGTCATTAATTAAATGGTTATACTTCTTGACTAATATTTTAACAATGTGCACCCGCCACATTTCTTCTATTTGTAGTTGGGCAAAATAAAACATTTTTCAAACTCTGAGACTCAATTTTTTTTGTGTGTACTGTCTCACGCACAATATTGAATAATCTTTTTTTTGACTTTAACCCTGAGCTTATTTGTCTGTCAAATGTGTATTCATTTTCATGTCTAATCTTTATTTTCACCTTGATACGAGTTTTCATCCATTTAACGTGTATTGTATGAGTACACGTAATTATTTTAGAGGTCAAAGAGAAAAAAAAGAGATTGTGATGAAATTGGTTTGTGGTTAATATGTTTTATAATTTAACTTTTCATCTGAAATTATAGATTTTTTATTCCTCCCCAAAAAAACTTTCTCCACTTTCCTTCTTCTTTCCTTTCTACCTAGTAATCCTCATTTGGCATCGTGGTGACGGAGAGACGGAGACTGACATAGTTTTTAACATGACGGAAGAGAGAGAGAGAGAGAGAGAGAGAGAGAGAGAAATGTGTCAAATGTGGGTTGGGATTTTTTTTTGTTGGAGTTGGATATGAAAAAGTGGTTCAACTTGGTTTAACTTTTATGTACATAAACAAAGTATGGCCTACATGTATAAGGAGTGACCATTGAGGCAAAAGGGAAGAGCGGATCCATTTTTTTAGCTCTACTCGCACACACCACACACGTTTTCTCTTTAGTTGTCGCTTACGTTTTCCCTCCGTGATCGACATGATGATAAGCCACCATATACACACACACATGACTCACACACATGGCAAGGAATACCAAAACTAGAATGGAGAAGGGAAATTTCACAAGGACCCACACGACGTACCTCTCTCCCTCTCCATGAAAAATTACTACAATAATTCAACAAAACTCAAATCATTTGTTTTTTCCTTCTCTCTCTCATCTTTCTTCTCTGTTAGTTTTTTTTGGACTCCTCCAGAAATATAAAATGATTAATGATACTCGGGTCTCTTCTTCCTTTCTCTTCCTTTTTTCCACAAAAAGACAGAGAGTGGGCTTGCATTTCTCTCGTCTTTTTATTATTTTTCAATCCCAGCTTCATTACAAAACTTGCTCAACGCCTCCACTTTCTCTTTTATCGTATTTCATCATTAAGCTTTTTTTTACAGATAAATTTATGTACATGTGCTTTTACAATGAACCAATTTATTTTTTTAAAAATAAAATTCTTCTTTTCAAAAAATTTATTCACTTTTTTTTAAAAAAAATGTTGGATATGAGGACAAGTTTAGAAAAAGAGAGAAAATGTCTTGATTCTCAATTTTCCACTAGACGAACTTGATAGAATTACATTGTGTTGTACAGGTTAGTAAATTGAAAGTTTAACATGCGTAAAGCTGATAAGCAAGAGAAAGCGGGGAGGAGAGTATTATTTATTATAAAAGAGAAAGTCATTTTTATAGCCCCTCCCTTCTTTCTCTGATTTAGACAGGTTGAAATAGAACTCAACTATTTAGCTCACATTTTAAAATCGATTCTCTCCCTCTCCCAAAAAATGGAACACAAAATATTCTCCAGCATTTTTATTTCATTGCTGGACATTTCTCAAAAGAAAAATATTTAATAAAAATAATTATTATATTTATTTTTCAAATAAATTCATCTCAAGTCTCCCACACATTCCATAGAATTTTTTTTTTCAATTGTTAAAATTTGAGGGAAAGGAGACTCTAATTTTTTACGACAGCTCTCATGTAGGTCAAACCATATGCAATTTCTTTAGGAGAGAGAGAGAGAGGGGAGGAGGGAGGAGAAAGAAATAGAAAGGAGAGGAAATAGTAAAGTTACAGAACTTTCTTATTTTTTTGTGCCTTTCATATTTTAGAAAGCAAGTTGCATATTTCACAAGAATTTATGTCTCTCTCTCCATCCACTTCTTTAGTTATATGGATTCTTAGTGGTTTTCTTTTTTATGGGGAAAAAAACTGGAGAAAAGAATAAAAAAAGGAGAAGAAGGGGCCGGGAACCGGAAGAGGAGGAAGAGCAAAAGGACAAAAAAATGGGCTTCGCACTTTTTTATATACTCGTACTTTCTCCGACAATATAAAGGCTGTTGCTACCACCACCAACGACAAGAATAGAGCCAAAGGCAAGGGCTGACGGAATGCGGTTAAGGTTAGACTTGTCAAAACTTTCCGTCTCTTTTTTTATCCCTCCACACAATGAAAGACTGGAGACTAGGAAGAAGAAGGAATTGTGCATGGAACATGGGAATCTAGAAATGTTTTTTAGAAGGCAAAAATAAACTACCAAGGACAAGCTGTAAACTTGTCCAGAAGAGAAAAGGGAGAGTCTCATGCAATGAAAATATCAAGTGTATGCTACTCCATATAGTACACACACACACACATTGTTAGCTTTCTTTGAGAGTATTTATTTTTATCCTTTTATCGGTCACTTGAATCGTCAATCGCCTCTAATATTTTATGGAAAAAATAAATAAATTTCTTTTCCAATTGAAATTTCTCAACAATTTTATTTTTTTCCCCAAACTCCCCCTCGTCCACACAAGGACTCTCTCAGGACTCTTCTCTCACCTCTTCATTGTGTGGAGTAAACGGATATAAAATTGTTCAATGAAAAAACTTTTCACATTTTCAATCTCAAGACTTGAAGAGAGAGAGAGAAAGTACACATGAGGGTTCTTTGTCCATTGTCCCAGAAAAAAAGAGAAAATAATTATGTCATTTTCATCAACTGGCTCACATTCCCCATGAAGAAAGAGCCCGTATATTAAAATATCAAAATGGAAATATTAAAATTGTTATTTTAAATTGTGTGGGACCCACAGACAAAAATAGAAATTTACATGATAAACATGTCATTCTATCATGTAAAATAATATTTTGTGTAGCTTTTCCATTTTACCAAAGAGTCCTCCATTAATTTTAAATGATACAATAACACAAATAAATTCAAAAATTCACGGAGAATTTATGTCATTCTCTTTGTGTGTTTTTTTGTACATATTAATGAATTAATATTTTGTATTTTAACCTGTACATTCATAATGACTTTTTTGTCATCGTTTGCCCTCAGCTTTCTCCCATTGTCCATGGGTTGATATTAAACACAATTAAATGGAACAACTCTATAATTATTGTCAACATATTTTGTATGATATTTTTATCAATATTGTCTCTTTCATACATTTTTTATAGAGAAAATGAAGAGTAAAAATTGAGAGATGTATCACTCCCTTCACGCACCTGTAATAACAATTAATCACACTAGAGAGATAGTAAAATAATATATTTTAAAAGACTTTGATATTACAACAACGTTACATGTTAGTGTTGTTTGATGTAACAATCTTTTGTAGTCAGTGGGAGTAGAGAACATCAATCAAAACCTTTCAATTGAGCAGACATGCATGACAATCTGTCCCTTTGGAATAACAAACCAAGTTCTTTTTAATGTAACGTCTATATATATATATAACACTTTGTTTTATACAGATATAGATATATTGACTTGTATTTTTTGACTAAAATTAATGTACACTATGGGCCATTCAATTTAATGGAAGATGGAAGAAAACAAAAGAAAATTTCGAACTCAGAAACACAATCAATGTCAACTTTATGTACACTTTACTGTAACATACAGTGTACACTCTATACTCGATACGAGTAGACGGTCAGAATCTAAAGATGATGAATGATCTTGTACAGTAATTAAATGATATCCTTCATCATTTTTCACAAAAAAAAACTTTCTCCAGGTTCTTTTTTGAGTGTATTGTTTTTTCTATTCTATTTTCTAAGAATGAAACGACAAAAGAATTATTTTTAGACAATTTTTGCTGCTTATTTTTTAAAAGAAAAAGATAAAGAATTTTGGTTTAAATAAAGAATAAAAATTATTTTTAAATAAAAAAAGACAACTGAAAAAAGGGAGGATGAAAAGCAATTAGTAAATTATACATTTATTTTGATGTAATATAATTATGAGGTAGTGTGTCATGTTTTTGAATGAGATTTTGAAGGAGTCGTGATTTGAATTTTAAATTGAGATTTAGACTACAAAATGAGAGAGAATTGGCAATTGACACGTCATTTAGTTTGTATACCCCCCTCCCTCCCCTCCCATCCCATTGAGTTTTCGCCTTAAAATAGCCCAAAGAAAATGAGACTATGGCCACATTTTTATGATCATTTTATATGGGAACATTATGAACAAAGTGAGTGTGTGTGGTTATGAAATTATAGGCAAGATTACGAGGTCGACAGAAAAAGATAGAGCCGGCTGCTTTCTCTCTCTTCCTTCTCACTCTCTCAAATGGAGAAAGTTGAGACAAGAGAAATTAACAATTCATGGATCGTACATTGGTCCAAATGGGAATACATTTGTTTATATGTACATAACGCCCAAAAATGACTCTTTATTCACTCCCATCCACATTTTACTGGGGGGGGGGGTCATAAAACTCACGGGGTCAAGAAAAATATCCGAGTTCATCATGATCACAAAAAAAAATATTATAAAAATCATAATCCTCCCATCATCATAAAGACAAAACAAAATGTTTTAAAATAAATGTAAAGTTACGCCCATTGACATGGACAAGATGATGTTGAGAAAGGAGATCAACTTTTATACTTTTTCATTGAACAATTTAAACGATGAATTGTGGATATTTCCACTCTACATCATTGTAATGTTGTTTAGACGAAAATCTGGCTTTCTCTCTCTTTATCTCCAAAAGAAAAGGAGAAAGAAAGGGGGGAGGAATGATGATGTAGAAAGTAGAATCGTTCATCATAACACAAAATAAAAATGTATAATATATAGCCAGACTTTATCCAAAAATAAATGTTGTCTGTGCTTTCTCCTTCTCTTTGCTTTCTCTTTTGTATAGGCCATTACAGTGTCATCTTTTCCCCCTTTTTTCTGAATTTTGATCTCGTTCCAGCAAAATCTTGATCCAAGAAAATCTCAAAGAAAGAAAAAACAACACAACACACAGTCTACGTCTAGCTTGTTTTTTTTGCTTCAAAAATAGAGGAATAAATGTAGGGAAAAAAATATAAATAAATAAAAATAGTCACGGTCATGGCAAAAGCAAAAAAATCCTTTAGAAATTTTCTCTCTCTCTTTCTTGCAAAGAACACAACACAATGGAGATTATTAGCCTTTATAGAGTATAGTAAAATATATTCAAAAAAAGAAAGTTTTTTTCTCCCACTACAACTCTTATGGAAATGAGAAAGATCACCATTTTTACCGTTTAATCGTGAGTAAATTTTACATGTATAAATATAATATATTTGTTTTAATACTCGGCTCTCTCATCTCACAACTAAAATTCTTCCTCTTGTTTCATGTACTTGTAATGTGTTTCATGATAGAGAGAGAGAGAGAGAGAGAAAGATGTTTCGTGTTGATGAAAAAAAAACTTTTTTTATATATAAATATTATATATAGAATACAATTCCCCCTCTTTTTATTATTATTATAGTCCTTTCTATATTAAAAAGTCAGAAGCAAGTCAAAAAAAAAGTTGAAGAATTTTTCTGCTCTACAAGGAAAAGGAAAAGAAAGTATTAAAAAAAATCTCTGGTGTTTCAACTGCGTCACGCAATTTGGATAGGTTTAGGGAGAAAGCTTGCAGTGTGCCATATCCTCAAAAAATGTGTGTGTCGAGTACGAGTATCCAAAGGAATTTTCTCCATTTGCGATAGAGAAAGTGGAGAGTTAGGTTCAGCTCCAGCTTTCATGTTATCCAATTGGGGATGATGATGACAAAAGTTAAGATTCTATCAACTCTCTTTATTTCCCCTTCTTCCCCTACATGAAAAATACTTTCACTTATACATACTAATTATTGTATACAAAAAGCATTTTAAATATATATATATATGTATCTAGTGTACAAGTATTAGGGAGAGAGAAATAAAAAGTCATAAAAAAATGTCAACTTTTATTATTTTTTAGAGTCTCAAACTAAATAAGATAAAAAAAATTTCAAGTTGTTTTTCTCTGTAAATATAATAAAAGTAAACATGGTGGAGATAGGAGATAGATAGCTACATAGTTATTTAGTGTATGGGGTTTTTTTTTTAAAAAGAAATCTAGATACAATATTATGTTTCCTACTTCCTCTCTTTTTTTAGCAGTTTATAATCTTTATTTTCTATAATGAGGTTGCTGTGCAAAAAAGGAGAGTGAAATTATGACATGAGATTGTCATCAATATTGTAGTTTGTAGTTTATAAGAAAAAAAAAGATAAAGCAAAAACCTTTTAAGAACACTTTAAATGGGATCTCATGTAAATTGTTGGGGTCCCAAAAATAAAGAGTTGAACTAATAAGAAAGAGGAGAAAGTTTATTTTGATCACTATTTACTATTTTTAAAAATAGTCACTTTAGTTAGAAAAAGTTTGTTTTAGTTTAAAATATCCTACACACAATATTTTGTATTAATTTATAAAAGACGATTTATAAGGCGGGGGAGGAGGGGGGATTGACGAAGAGAATTTTCTAATGTATCGAAATGTTACCGGAAGTCGACAGGAAGAAGATAGATGATTTGACAGGAACTCCCGACATGACGTCGCTTCCCTGCTGATATAAAAAAAATATATTTATATATATATTTCAAAAGAGAGAGTATTTTATCATTTGAAAAGATTGGGAGAAAGTACAAAGTCAGAATTTTTTATTCAAAAAAAAGAGAAAGTGTACACTAAATAACAAACTATACACTATTTTTATACGGGCAAGAGAATTTCGAGAAAGAGGGAATGCGATGAGTGAAGATGGACATCTTTAGGGCTTTGGACAAATATTGGGAAATTGTATTTTCAATGGATTTTTTTTCTGGGGCACTAAATTCTTGGAACTCTTTTGCACCCAAAAAAGTGTTTGGGATGGAGTCAACTGTCAAAGTAAAGGGATTTTATTTGTAAATTGGAAATCCAGAGATTTTAATGTAATATTTACTCTTTTTTACTCAAAATCAAAAGCACTTTTAGCTACGAGTAGAAAATGGAGGACTACCCCTCGTTTTTACCCATTTCATGTTCACAAAACCTCTCTCTTTTTTTGTTTATCTTTTAGCAAATTGTCCTTTCAATAAAAAAGAGGGAGATGAAAAGCCTCGTGCAAAATTCAACTCTTTCACTTTCACATTCCCAATTCTCTTTTTTTGTCAATCAATTATGTAAACGTGTATGAGGTCAACTTTATTTTATGCCAAAATAAAAAAAAAGATTTTTTTGAGTGTAATATTTAAAAAAAATAATAATCTGATAAAACTGACAAAAACATTTTAATTTGTCTAATATTAAAAATATCTTAATAGAATTTTCTATTAACAATTTTAATTATCTCGGCTTTCACTTTTAGAAAGCTTAGACTAATTAAAAATATAAGTATTAACACAAAAAATAATAATTCTGTAGACTTTTAACATGTAAAATAAATAGTCATAAACTTGTCTCAATTTATTTCTCCTCTTCCCTTCCCCTTGTTCTCTTTTCAGTTGAAAAAGTCTGAAGAGAAAAATAAATTACATGCCATTTTGCAAATTATGACGGAATATTTCCTTGGCCAATTTTTCACGTTCATTCCCATTCCATGTAAGTCCGTCGTCTGCCAACTAAAGTTTTTTGGAGAGAGAGAGAATCCTTAAATTTATATGGGTTGTGCTTGTGTGTATATATTAAAACATTATTTATAAAACTTTCTTCTAAATATATATACGAGTAGCCATGTCCAATAAACTAGGAGGATTTTATGGAGAGAAAGGTAAAAAAACATTAACCTTCAATTTCTAATGATTTTCCCATCCAGAATTTTCAGAGTGTGTACACTAAGCTTAGCTAACATTGTATGGCATATAGACTCAAGTGATGACGCCAAAGATAATTCTTCATCGTTTCCAAAACTTCATGGCACTCACAATGGAACTATTTGGGGTGTAACTAAAGTTGAGAATTGACATTGGGGTCAAGGGACACCCTGTTCAGTATCATTA